>CM075003.1:29670637-29688512 GCA_037576675.1 Pangasius sanitwongsei | reverse complement strand
ATCTGCTGCTTTCTTTACTGACATACAAACATTTTTCTGTAACATTTAATTTTGTTCTGGAAAACTAATGTTTGGAATCTAAAATGTTTTTGTACTGAATCAATAATGCAGAAGTCATAAAGTACAAATCTATAACAAAGTTTGTACTAAAAAAAATAGGGTGCCAAGACTTTTGCACAGTACTGTACATTACTACATTACACATCCATTAAGAGTGTTTAACTTATTTTTGATTGGTAGTGAACTATTTATAAGCTAGGAATAAGTTGTTCACTAATTAAAGATTGGTTTATTAATATATTACTAAACATCGGTAAATCCATTTTAAAGGTCGGCAGCGACTCTTAACTTCCACTCCTACTGACCTCCTGCCTTTCGAAGAAAGAGACATAAACAGGATCAAAAACAGAAAAAAAAGTCATTCCCTCATCAGGCTTTCTTTTTTCCCCTCTCTTAAAGTTATTAATTCAAAAATCGCATGTTACTGAGAAACCGCAAAGAAGTGTAAACTCCTCTGTCCTGAAGATGCCAGAAAACTTAAAGCTGCAGCTTTACCTCTGACTGTTACAAAGCGCTGACACTGGAGACTCCTTCCATAAATATTAAATAAACATCAGTTCATCCACGACACAAGACCCTGAGTGCCTTGTTACTATAGAAACGATAACATATTAGAATGTAACATAAACCTGTGATTTGTAGCTGCACTACTGTCAGAGCTGCTGTTATAGAAAATTAATCAACAGCATTATGGTATAATATATTATATAAACTGTATTTGAAACTTTATATTATAAGAATTAATCATTAATTACCAGTCAGTCTTTAACTACTAAAAGCAATGTATCGCTTGCTTATGAAAGGTTTATTCTGAAACCTTAAATTAAAATGTTACTACTAGTTTCAAACTCAAGATGAGAGACCAATAAGTGTGACTACAGCTCATTGTTTCTTACTATATGTATTTTTTTCTTTACTGAAAAGTCTTGTTTGGTCAGCAATTCTACACAAAACCTGTAATGTGATTGTATTTGCTATCGATACTAATATATACTCAAGTAATTATATTTAATGCAATACTCAATGTTCATAAATATTATAAATAACAGTTGTACTCTTTTGATGTGCCATCATTAAATTAAATTACATCATTCAGTTTTTTTTTTGTTATGTCTCAGAGCTGCGTTTTATTGCTTTCTGTTTAATGAAGTAGTCACTCTTCATCTTCTCTTTATTATCGTATAGTGTCCTGTTCTGTAGCTATTTGTTAGACAAATTGCTGTTTTACATTTTAAAACTCCCTCTGTCAATCTTTTAGTAAAATTGCATGTAAATGTTGTTATAGGTCAAACCAAACTAAAAATTCATGCTAAATTTACAAAACTTTTGCTGTTTTTCTTCATACTCGTGTGTATGTTGATAAATTCGAATCAGCTGTAAATTACCGGGCACCTTCACGGCACAGCTGATTTACATTTATCCACACCCACAGAACCCCTTTAAAGGCAAAGTTCTCAGACCTGAAAACAACAACATGGCAACTAAAAAGAGCGGTGAAAGAGCACCTGCTAAACATAGTGTGTGCAAAACCTTCCAGTAATGCAGCTCAGCCACTGCAGCGCATCAGCTACCACAGACACACACCAACTCTTCCTCATTTTATAGGGCGCCATTACTTTTATTCTAATTGAACAGCTAATTCTATTTGTCTTAATTTATGGATTTTTTTATGGAATCGCTTTCTGTAATATGTCTTTGATATGAAATTCACAAAATGTTCATTAAATTGGTGTGTAACTGAAATAAATAAGTGATTTAAACTTATATATATATATAATTGACAATTATACGATATGAAGCCGATCAGTGAAGGTTCACGTTAGTGAGTCTCCTTAATTGTAAATTCTCAGTAACTGTAAATGCTCCTGTGAACAATCTGCAACTAAATTTATTCATATCCAGTTTGATGAATGATCATCTTGATGAGTCACTTCAAAGATGTTATACAAGTTCAAAAAAATTAGTTATATCTAGGATTAATGAGCAACCGCATCTGTCTCATATATTCTTGTCCTTGTTTACATCATTTCTCATCAAGTTCCCTCCATTAAGCTTTTCTCATTACTTTCCTCCTTGTCCCTTTGGCATCAAGACTCACAGCCAGTGTGATTACACAGTCCCTTAGCTGGAATTAAACAATAATCTCATTTAGCTTTATAACCCCCATGAGAACAACACACACTCTCAGTTCTGCCTCCAAGTTCCTCCTCTGGACTTCGCAGCATCAATAATACACTGCGCTGACATTTTTCTCTCTTCAGAAATGAAGCTTTCTGTTTTTCATCCTGACAGAGGAAGAACCACAAATAGTGTGAAAGTCGTGAGTTGTGTTTCCTCAACACTTCACAGAGGAGTGTTGTATGATAACGCCCTAATTTCTTTAATGTTTGTGTGTAAAAACATATGCAAACATGGAAATACCTGGAAACAATTTGCCCAAGTGTCACGGATTCCACCTTCACATCATGGTTATGGCGAAATTGTTTTGGTTTCTGTTTCTCCACCTCTGTCATGTCATTGGTTTTTTTCCTCTACTGTGTGCGCCTGTTCTGTGTTAGCTCAGTGATTAGTTTGCCAGTGTATACTCAGCTGTTTCTTTGTTTCGTTGTCAAGTCTCGTTAAACATGATCATACATTTCTAAGCCTTGTTTCTTTACTGCATTGTTTCATAGTTTTGTTTTTCCTGGTTTTGATCATCACCCGTTTACCTTTTATTACTCTGAGCTTTACAGGATTTACAAAGGATTACACCTTTCACATGAAGAAAACTATACACTTTTCTACGCAACGCTGCAAAATAAAGGGCTGTTTATGCAAATTAATTAATTTTGCTCCCACATTTTGAAGTACATGTGCAAGTTAATACATCCAAAGAGCAGGTATTAAATTTGTGGAAGCCCTTTTCTGTGAGTTAAAGACAAAATTATACATATGTCTTCATAATAATAAAAAAAAAAATTTAGCAAAACATTACCAAAGTAAAAATAATCAGAAACCTTCTTAAAATAAACAGTTATTATTAGCACAGTACCGTTAGTTTTATATTATATAAACTCTAATAACATTTAAACAAAACCAATGAAAGTGTTTTCCTTCACATTTACCTTGTTAATTTAATACATGCTTCTTTCTACACTCTTTTATTCATTTACTCATATTACATTTTGAACAGTTTTTTACCCCGATCTCACTGCCTTAAGGCTCATCTGCCTTTCCAAAAGATTAATTTGCACATCAGCAGTTTGAAACTGAGTTTCAGGCTGCACTGAATCATTTTGTGCAAAAAAACAAAAAACAAAAAAAAACATTTATTCACATGGACTCCACCGTGTATTTTGTACTGTAAGGTTAAAACTCTAAAACACTGTATATTTATCAAAACAAATGCACTAAATATATGTTATTTTTCTCACATGAAAGACACAATCCTTCATAGACAGCGCAACTTAAGCATGCGAGTAACCCAGCTCTGAATACGAGTAACTTTCCCTGCATAAATATTGACACAGCTTTTAGACTTAAGTTTCAGACTCTGAATAAGGCCCAAAGTAAAACATTCAGATGAAGAGCAGGCCAGAGGCAGTTTAATTTATCAGTGAGTGATTATAAATGATGATTTATCCTCATGTTTCTCAGTGACACTATGTTTTTTCCAGGCGAGGTCTAACTCCAATCATAAAGTCATGCTCAATGAGAAGATCATCTCTGGTGCTTATTTCAGATAGGTTAAAGCAGTGCCATATAGTACGTGTTTTACATAGTAAACAAGATATGAGTTTGACCAAAAAGCATCTTAACTTTCAGGGCCAGTAGCCATCAGAAAAACACGAGACACGATATTAAAAGTTATTACCGTCATGTAATCCTGTCCTGCAGAGGTTGAACCAGAGAACGAACCAGAATCTCAGCACCAGCCATCATTATTCCACCCTTCACTAAAGCTCTGCTGGAAAAGTGAATTATTTAGAAGAATGAAGTAAGCCTTTATTTTTCACATACAGTGTGTCAATATTTATGCAGGGAAAGTTACTCGTATTCAGTGTGCACATGCTTGAGTTGTGCTGTCTATGAAGGATTGTGTCTTTTCATAGGGCAGTGGTAGCTCAGTGGTTAGGTTGTTGGGCTACTGATCGGAAGGTCATGAATTTGAGCCCCAGTACTGCCAAGCTGCCACTACTGGGCCCTTGAGCAAGGCCCTTAACCCTCAACTGCTCAGTTGTATAAATAAGATAAATGTAAGTCACTCTGGAAAAGGGTGTCTGCCAAATGCCATAAATGTAAATGTTTTCATGTGAGAAAAATAATGTACATTTGTAGTGAAATCATTTTCTTTGCATATCCCAAGTTGTTAAGAAGTTGGGATCAGTGCATAAGGTCAAGAGCCTCACTCAAGAACCCAACTTCATTCAGGGAATTGCTGGGACTTGAACCACTGACCTCCTGACCAATAACACAGAGCCTTTAACCAGCAAGCCACCACTGACTTCCCCCCTGTGGTCGTGAGGGAGAGAGGGAGAGAGAGAGAGAGACATTAAACATCATTATCTGTATCTGTTTACTACACATTATGTGTTCATTCTGAATTCATATTCATTTACACCCCTAGTGTGTGAACATAGGAGAAACAGAACAAGAGGAAGATGAGCACAGCTAAATGATGAGTCCATATTTTTCCTCTTTTACCCTCTCCTCACTCTCCCTTCCTCATCCCAGGAATCTGATGTGACACGCTGAAAAGCCTCAGCAATTTCCACTCGTGTGTGACCGATAAGAAATCAAATCATTGACACTGTAAAAGCTGACAGATCAGCAGAAGAAGGGAGAATTTTATATTAAAAACCAAATGGAAGTATGTACATGAACTATTATTATTATTAATTTGGTCTAATTTATGAAGACTTATTTTAGTGATGGATTTAATAAACAGTCAGTGCAGTGCGTCTTTAATTTACATTTAAACAAATGACAATTAATACATGTGCTATCTTACTGTGTTACTTTGTTAACATTACTCATGGTTTATTAATGCTGTTTAGGTTTCGGGTTTGTTAATGTTAAATAATGCAGTAAATCTTTTTTTTTATTAAATACTTTTTTTAAGAGTTTCAAGGGTTTTGACCCTTGCTTGTTTCCCCAATTTCATTTCATTTCAATTCAATTCAATTCAATGTTATTTATTGTGCTTTATTAAATACTGAACACATACATACACACACACAATGTCACAATGTCACAAAGCAGCTTTACAAAAATCCAGAAATAAAATTTAAATTTAGATTTCTCCTTACTTCCTCGCTTAGACCCTCCCTGTTTCCCTAATTTTCCTTTTACTTCCAGATTTTTACCCTATGGTTTTCCCCTTAATTTCCCTGTACTTCCTGATTTTGACTATCATATCTTTCTCCAATTTCCCCGTACTTCCTGGTTTTGACCCCTACCTGTTTCTCCAATTTCCCTGTACTTCCTGGTTTTGACCCCTACCTGTTTCTCCAATTTCCCTGTACTTCCTGGCATTGACCTCCACCTGTCTCCCTGATTGTTGATTTAGTTATTACTGTCTGCCTGTGTTTTGTGCCAGACAGGTCAAACAGGTGTGTAAATGATTTATCACCAAGACATGACAATGAAGCTGCAGAATCCTGCTACTTTTTTTAATTATATTTCTCTTTCTCTGCTTCTTGTCTTTTGCTATTTTTCTCAAATATGAGCTCTAGTACATATGTACAAGGAGAATATAAGGCAAAGAATATGTAGTGTATCTGTAGTCCTGAAGGTGCTGGGTGACACTGCACTGATTCATACACACCCACACACACACACACACACTCACACACACACCACATGACCAGAAGCAGTGAAATGTTTCACCTTCACACAGTCTTCACATTCAGAGTAATTCCCGCTGTCTGCCTGCACTTTTTCTGAAATATACACAGCAGGAAGGCTGAAATTTATGCCGGGATGAATATTTACCTGTGCTGAGATGCTTAGGATCGGCTGGAAGACTGAAGAGAAAAAAAAGAGAGTAGCATTCACATCAGATAAATGAAACTGCACACCCTTCAAGTGAAAATTAACATTAAAATATAAATGAATCAAGCGTATACAAACAAATCACATTAAAATAAACAAATCACATGAAAATAAATGTAAATAAACAAATCACATGAAAATAAACAAATCACATGAAAATAAATGTAAATAAACAAATCACATGAAAATAAATAAATCACATGAAAATAAATGTAAATAAACAAATCACATGAAAATAAATGTAAAACAAATCACATGAAAATAAATGTAAATAAACAAACCACATGAAAATAAATGTAAATAAACAAATCACGTGAAAATAAACAAATCACATGAAAATAAACGTAAATAAACAAATCACGTGAAAATAAACAAATCACATGAAAATAAATGTAAATAAACAAATCACATGAAAATAAATGTAAAACAAATCACATGAAAATAAATGTAAATAAACATTAAAATAAATGTAAATAAACAAATCACGTTAAAATAAATGTAAATAAACAAATCACATGAAAATAAACAAATCACATGAAAATACATGTAAATAAAACACATCACATGAAAATAAATGTAAATAAACAAATCACATGAAAATAAATGAATCACGTAAGAAATCACATGTGAAAGTTAAACACATGCACTACATGTGAAACGTTTACAATATGAAAAATGTGTAAAATTCACGTGACTGCTGTAAAGAAGGAGCTGATTATATCCTACAAACTTCCCACATGACGTCTTGTCTAAATGATAAATTTTTGCATAAACAATTTCAGAAAAAAAGTCTATATTCAATCTTTTACCGTATAAAGATGAAATTGGCTGCTATAATTTAAAAAAAAAAAAGTTAATCATATCACAGTTCCCATGGAAACAAACACCATTTGCTTGTTTTGGTATTAGTTTCTGTTCCAGTTTGGTCTTCGCCCCCGTCCTGTCATTGGTTTGTTGCCTGAATGTGTTCACCTGTTCTGTGTTTAATCTGTTTATACCACTGTGTCAGTGTATCATCTCAAAGTCTCGTCGATTGTATGTGTGTATTACTAAGCCTTATTTTCCAAATTTCCTAGTTCATGTTTCTTGCTGTTTTGACTCTTCCTGTTCATAAAGATCACATCTTCTGAGGTGCTTTTGCTTTCCCCTGATACATACAAAAATTTGAGATCAAGCTTTATAGAATAATACATTACAGGATGTCCAAAGGTCCTGTGATATTCCCACAAAGTCCAGATTCAGACATAGAGAGAAGAACAGCAGGAGAATTTTATTACTGCTCGCACTGGTTTTCCTTCTCTAACACAATTTCTGTTTCATCTTTCAGTTTCTCTCCACCTCCATATGAGCCCCAGCAAAAATATATAAATAAATATATAAATAAATAAATAAATAAATGTAATATTGGTTTTATGATGTGAGTGAAGCATAATCTTGATTCTATTGCCCAGGTAACAATAACATTGCAATTTTAAAATGATTTAATTTTAAAGGAAGTGTTTTTTCCTTTTTTTTTTTTTTTTTTTTTTTTTTTTGCAATGGCTATTGTACCAAGACTGTGATACAAGATTATAATTGGTTATGACATGATTGTGTTCAAAGTTGCATCATGAACACAAAGACATTAAACACAATTTAAGCCCAAGACAACTGTTTTATTGGCTGTATTGTGGGAAACAAGAATTTGAGAGTGTAACTATTATTTTATTTATCTAAACTCTTTGAAGTGTGTTCGAAATGCTGTCTGTCTGTCTCTCTGTCTGTTTCCAGCTCAATGAACACATCTGTAGCTAATCAATAGCTTTCTTCTTCAGCTACATTAGATCAGTTTTCTGACCTCAGGGAGACTCAAAGTATTTGTTAACATGTTTCTGATATCGACCTCTCGCTTATCTGAGACTTGAGCAAAAAACAACAGAGGCACGTTTTAACAGACATCGTACGTTCTGTGCCTGTTGCATTCACTGTATTTTTTTTTTTTTTAATAAAAATAAAAATATATCAGAGTGTAACCAAATAAGAATACATTATTCAGATTGGACAGATAATGTATCCTAAAGGAACATGAATACAGATCCGAAGAGTCAGAGCCGGCCAAGTATTCAGTGTTTTTCTTGTTGTTGTTAGAAATCTTGTCAGAATAAGTGTGTGCATCAAGATCCCACAGGATGAAACAAAGTCATGCAAGCTTGGGGTTTTTATGGTTAATGTGGAGCTCAGGGATATCATAACCAGCTATCAGGTAGCATGCCGTGATCGTATAGTGGTTAGTACTCTGCGTTGTGGCCGCAGCAACCCTGGTTCGACTCCAGGTCACGGCAAGGTGGTATCAACACCATCGTTTTAGCTGTCTCACCACATGGTACAGGAACTGCACAGCCTCCAAACGCATAACCCTACAGCGAATTGTGAGAGCAGATGAAAAGATCATCAGAGTCTCTTTACCCACCATCGACACCTCATACAACAATCGCTGCATCCACAAACCCACCAGTATTGCAGTCGTCCGTCCCCCCCCCCCCCCCATGCACTCTTCACCCTCCTGCCATCTGGCAGAAGCTTCAGAAGCATCCGTGCCACCACCAACAGACTCCACAACAGTTTCTACCCTGAGGCAGTCAGATTACTCAAAACCTTGCTGCCTCCCAATGCTCACCTGGGCTAGTCAAACACCTAACCCAGTACGACTCAAAAACATTGCACACCTGCACTTTACAAAGCTGCATCAGTCACTTTCATTATGGAACTTGTTTTTTGCCACCAATATTGCTGCTACACTACAAAATAGTTCGCAGTTTACAGCCCAGTTTATGTCCTGTGTATCTATTGTCCTATGTATTTACTGTCCTGTGTATTTATTGTTCTGTGTATTTACTGTCCTGTGTATTTATTGTTCTGTCCTTTGTATTTATTGTCCTGTGTATTTACTGTCCTGTGTATTTATTGTTCTGTGTATTTACTGTCCTGTGTATTTATTGTCCTGTGTATTTACTGTCCTGTGTATTTATTGTCCTGTGTATTTATTGTCCTGTGTATTTACTGTCCTGTGTATTTATTGTTCTGTGTATTTACTGTCCTGTGTATTTACTGTCCTGTGTATTTATTGTTCTGTCCTTTGTATTTATTGTCCTGAATTCCTCTCACACTGTTGTGTATTTGCACTTTACGTAGTCCTGCGTACTGTTATGTGTTGCACCGTGGCCCTGGAGGAACGACATTTCGTTCTGATGTATACTAGCTATATAGAGGAATGACAATAAAAACCACCTGACTTGACTCATGGGGAGGGTTGCCCGGTTTCAGCAAATTCCCCATCTCAACTACAACTCAACACAAAACGTAAGAAGCTAACCAATTTTTGTACAGTCATAAGAAATCATAGACATGTTTTTCTGCAACACGTGGATATTACAGGCTGAACCTGGCAACCCTGCACGTGGAACCAATACCAAGTTTATTATTTTTATATTAATGGGACTGTTTGGTTTTAGCCCACCCTAAATATAAATCAGAATTCAAAAACAGATATGAATATTTTGAGCACTAGACAAATTTACTGATTTAGAGATTGACATGACATGAAAATATCTTCAGGATTTCCTAGCTGCTGCGATTTACTAATCTCCCCACATTTTTTTCTGTCGAAGTTGATGTCATTTTTTTTGTCCAATCGTTTATGCAGACAGAATACGGTTCCAGAGTACACATCTTAACTGGAGACAAGTGTGTGTAGAATAACCAACTCTGTTCATGTTGAAGTGTACAGAAATGGATAGACTTTGTGTGATGAAACAAGTAGAAACAACTAAAAATCATTAATAAAAAAAAAAAAATTGTGTGATGAAATGAATCAATTTCCTATTTAGGTGTGTGCCATGAAAAACAAAAAATAAAATGAAAAGCTATTTCCTTGTTTCCCCATTTTCATTTCAAAATGAAAAACAAGTGAACATAATGCAAAGCAACAACCTCCTAACATCATCTCCATTCGGATCGCGAAGGTTTAGTTTTATCTCCTCATTCAGCATGGTCTCATGATTACAAAGTCAGAAGAATTCGAACTGACATTCATTCAAAGGAATCTATTTTCATTTTCACAGCAGACGAAGCAGATTTACTGTGTTTAATCAGTTTCCCCGCTGTGCACCAGTGCGAACATTATACAACAGCGTCTTGATAAGCAGAAAACATTTTTTTTTTATCTTCTCATTGTTTTTCCAAATGCATAAACCATGAAGAAGCGCTGCGTTTATGATGTTAATGAATACAGAGAGCGTAAATATTCACATCATACAGCCTCAGAAAAGAACTGATTTAACTTCTCACAGTTAGTGGCTTTTGACTGTAGGATGACATTAATAATGTCATAGCCTCAAGCAAAATGATTTAATAGCATTAACTTCCAGCCCAATTACGACTCTCAAACCGTACAAAAGTCTTGAAATTAGAGACGCAATTTTCTTCTTTTCTTCAACATTATAGGAAGCAAGGTCACTGTGGTGTACACACATTTCTGATGAAAGAACATTATCTCCTCCGTAATCCATAATTTAGAATTATACAGTGGAATCCAAAAAGTCTGAGACCACACTGAAAATCTTTTTTCTAAACAATTTTAGACAGATTTCAAAGAATAAATGGAAATGATCAATATCTTGAATATTCAATATTCCGCCCTATTTCTAGGTTACTATTGGTGATATGTTAACTCTTCTGTATAAAAAAAGTAAGATTTTTCTTGAGTCTTGTCCCTTCTCTCGAAGCTTATGTTCAAAATAACACTCCTGCAGGATTGTCAATTTTTGCACAAACTTGTGGAGTCCAAAGCAGCTCCAGTGCACGCAGCAAATGAGGGACGTACCAAATACTAAAAACTCTAAAATTCATGTTAATTTTAAAAAAATATAATAAAAAAAATCCAAGATTCTAATTTTCACTCAAGTTATTGCTAATAATATACACCGATCAGGCATAACATTAAAACCACTGACAGGTGACGTGAATAACTCATTACAGTGGTACCTGTCACGCGGTGAGATATATTAGGCAGGATATGTTATGGCTGATCGGTGTAACTTGTAATGAAAAATGTTGTATTAAGTCAGAAAAGAATGCAGAATAGAAATATTTTCACTCATGGTCTCAGACTAATGGATCCAACTGTCTCTTACAATAGAAATGGTTCTGCACATCATAGACACACTGTCTGCACTTACACTGTGTCTTTTTCACATTAATGTCTTAGATTTACTTCAGATTATTTGCCATAAAAGAAGATCTTTGTGGCTATGGGGTATTTTTAAACCACCCCAATTTGGCATAAAAACTGTGACCCTGGCAACCCTGTTTATTAACCCTCTTTTCCTCTTCTCCTCCTCCGAGCATGGGGCAGCGTGACTCCTGCCCCAGTGGGCATTGATTAGCGCTTGTTACAGTTCCCATCTTTGACCACTAGGTGCAATAATAAATCTGTGTATCTAAACGGGGCAGAGAGTGCAATAAAGCTAATTTTTGCATGAAAACATGCCATTAAATTAATTTTATCAGTTTTACTTTTTGCTTTTTAATATTTTATACATTTGAAGTAGCAACTTGAGTACATTTTGGCTGGACACTTCCACTTTTAACTGATTTTGACACGTTGTCATCATTTTCACTTAAGTATAATTTTTTTCTGCCTTGACTGAGGCTGGTATCACTGTCTGCTCTCAGGGATCAGTATCATCGCTGACCTCTGCACTCTGACCCCCAGCTTCCTAACACTTTTACCGTACTGTACTGTTTATATGACAACACAGCCTGTCTTTTATCTTCTTCTTTCCGGTAACGTCTGATGCCACTCACGTGCGTCAGAGCAAGAAAACGCTCGGAGCTACGCGATCGAGTGGGAGAGGTGAGTGACATCTGATGAATGGTGAACTATAACGATCTGAAACATGCCAGAGGAGCACAGATCACTGCTTTTGAACTAAAGGACACAGTGTGATTCTGACATTTCAGTCCTGTGTGTCTCTCAAAGAGAACGTGAAAGCCGAAGCCCTGCGTCAGATCAGCGGTTTGATATCACTGACTGACCCCGATAACAAAAAAAACCCCGGCTGTGCTAGAAACAATCATGATCGACAGTTCTGCATTTAATGGGATCAGATTTAATTTGCATTACAAAGCTAATCCTGAATAATTAATTTACGTTTTAGTTCAAGCACTGAGAGAATGAGAGACAGGAAGTGACTTTCCGGACAAGATCAAACAAATAAAATATCTTTAGTGGTTCAAATATTACAGACAGCTCCATGTCTTGTGATATTAGTGTAGATAAATGTAGTGTAGATCAGACTGTTTCTCACAAGCCATAGAAGTTGAAGTTCTTAAACTCATCTCACACAGTCTGATGTCAATCATCATGTACTATTTTGAAGTGGATTCGAGCCAAGCTGATTAGGAAAGACCAGGACCAGCTGATACAGTAAACGTGTTAGCATGGCTAAGCTGAATAGAACATTAAATAAGAAAAATGTTTCATTTTTGCAATCAAACATCATCTTATTTGCTCTTAACAAATGTCTTAAAGTGGATTATTTTTTACTTTTATTAAGCCATAAGTTTGTTTGTATCTTTGTTTGTTTGTTTGAATGAAAGGATTACAGCTTTTCGGTTTATAGTGTTTGCTATTCGGAGGAAACCTGACATGAACGCGTTACAGCTTTGAAAGATTTAAAACCTAGAAATCATGAATGCAGCTACTGATCTGGCTTCAAGTGTGTGTGTGTGTGTGTGCGTTTGTACTAGTTTGTCCTGTATCATTCTTATTATATTATCGATGATATAATTCATTGCTCAACACTAATAGTTTCAGCATGATAGACATTAGATTTTAGCCTCATACCTAGTGAGGACTGCAACCATGCAGCAGACTGTGGCCTCAAATCTAACACAGACACAAATAACGGCATTCAAATTACACAATACACACAATATGGCTTACTGATATCATCACAAATTCCCCCTCTCAGTGCATGTTCTGTCTCCGCCCCATCCTGTGATTGTGTTTCCTGATTGTGCTCAGGTGTTCAGTGTTCAAGCCTGTAATTAGTTTGCCTATTTATTTCCTCCTGTTCCTCTATCTTAGCACAAAGCCTTACTGTGCATTTGTGTCACAGTGTAATTTTTATATTCTGTGTTTCCTGGTTTTTTACCCTTTTCCTAGGTTTTTTGATTATAGATATTTATAGTTTGCCTATAATTTGACTACGGTTATTGGATTTGCCATAATAAACAACACACTGACTATATATACAGATAAAGAACTAATATTGGGGGTTATTAATGTCTTGACAAAACACTTCATTAATTTCTATCTTTCTAGATCAGATCCACATTATTATACAGATTAGTGTTTTCTCTGCCATAACACACTCGCTTGAACTTGCCTCATTAATAAACTGTGCAGAAGATGAATCTAGCTTGTTAAAGAACTTAACATGCTGTTGTAATAAGCTCCATTCTTCTTTCCATTTAGGCTTTCCACTAGAGTTTGGAGCGTGGCTGTGGGGATTTGTGTTCGTTCAGCTACAAGAGCATTAGTGAGGTCAGGCAGTGATGTTGGTGAGGTTCCTGGGGTGCAGTCGGTGTTCCAGTTCATCCCAGTGGTGTTCAGTGGGGTTGAGGTCAGGGCTCTGTGCAGGACACTCGAGTTCTTCCACTCCAACCTTCACACATCATGTCTTCATGGAGCTCGCTTTGTGCACAGGGGCATCGTCATGCTGGAACAGGTTCAGGCCTCTTAGTTCCAGTGAAGGGAAAATGTAATGCTACAGCTTACAAAGACACTCTATACAATTGTGTGCTTCAAACTTTGTGGTAACAGTTTGGAGAAGAACTACATATTGGTGTGATGGTTAGGTGTCCACATACTTTTGGCCGTATAGTATAGTATAGTATAGTATAGTATAGAATAGTATAGAATAGAATAGAATAGAATAGAATAGATTAAAGCACCCACTTCAGGTTTAAATCCAAATAAAGATACGGATATTTGGAGCAGTAAACACAGATACACATATAGATTCATGGTCATGTCATTGTGTTACACTTCTACTGTGCAGTTTCATGGCCTTTTATTTATTTTTGTGTTTCTCATGTCATCCCCCAACTCAAGGTCAAAGAGAACTTTATCATTCTCTCATGTACTGAATTACATCATTTTTCAGGTAGGTTTTGCAGTACTTCCATTTCTCTTTAAAAATAGTTCTCCTCAGTTCCTCTTCCGGAAGGAGATCAGGAATATGCAACCTCCTCAGTGAAGACCTGTAAATCTTATTACATTTGGCTTTCATGGGGTCTGAATTTAGCAGACAGAATCAAATCTCACACTTAAGAGCCTGCAGGAGAGCTCTATAGATCTGAGAAGCCACGAATCCGATAGCAGCAAGGGGTTGTCTTTGATGTGTTACTGATGGAAACATGATATCAACAAACAGAGAAGGAAAAATGCTTCTACGGCAGAGCCGAGACTCTCTATAGGAATTATCCTCCACAGAGATGAAATATAAAACTATAGGAAAAAATTCTGTTTCATTTCACATATAGGATACGCTCTATATTGCACTGGGAACTCTGCCCTATATTTTTAATCCTGTGAATTGATTTGTTCATATTTCATTCACTTTGGAGTTGTTTGTTTGGAAAGCTTTCAAAAAAAGGGAGAGAATGATTTATTTCTCACAGGTGTGAGGGTGAAGTGAGTGTGTAGCTTTATTTGTGCTGGTGTGAATAATCTGTGATCACTAATTACATTTTGTGATTTAATTTGCCATAACACTGGCTTTCAGACCTCAGAAAAAAAAAAAATTCCATTACTCTAAAATATAAGCAAAATATTTTAAGATTTTATTTCAAGCTGAAGATAATTACAGTGTATATTTATTTTGCCAGAACAAATATAATTTTATTTTCTGGGGTTTTATGCCTGCTTTTATGACCACTGTTCATTAAACTGATGTTTTATTTCCTGTCAGCTCTGTTCTTTTTCTGTGTTTTGCCATAAAAGTCATAAATAAGCTGCAAAACTCCAAACCCAGAGTTTTTTTTTTTTTTTTTTTCCAGCATCTTCTGCAAGGAACTTCCAGGTTATGGTTGTCTGTGGATCACACTGTGTCCTTGAGATTTTACAGCTATAATAATTTTGCTCTTTTGTGCCTCAGCTGGAACATAATGTCTGATCTTTCTGTTTGATAAACCATCCAGGATCATCATGTGTGCATGTATTTGACAGTGTAACTTTTCCAGTAGAAAGTACTGTGCTTCAGTCCGTTCTCTTGATTTGAGACAAACTTTGGACATAAAAACCTTTAAACCAATAAGGGGGCACTGAAAAGTGGCACTAAATTATTAGTTATTAGGGTTGAATTTCTCAAATCAGAAGGTATTGATTAATTTTCTATAACAGCAGCTTTTACAGTAGAACAGCTGTAATGTAAATCACCGGTTTATATTAATGACCTTCTTCTAATGTTATCATTTCTACAGTAACAACTCATTCATAGGGACTTGTACAGCAAATAATATAATATTAACCTATAAACAATAAACAGATTTTTTTTAAAATAGATGTTATAACAAAGAAAAACATATTGTTGACTTTGTGAAACTTTCTGTTAAGAAACATTGATGGAACTTTTATGGAAGGAGTCTCCAGTGTCAACGCTTTTTGTAAAAGTAAGTTTGTCAAGCTCCTCACCCAATCACAGAGGCACCTCGTTTCCATCACCTGTACTCGTGACCTTATTCTTTCCGTCACTACCCACAGCTTGTGACTATAGGTGAGGATAGGGGTGTAGACTGACTGGTAAACAGAGAGTTTTGTCCAAAAAATTAGCTCCTGAGAATCTTTCACCTCTTTTAACAAGAATGGGAAAGGTTCAAATCCAAGGAGTACCAGAAAATCATTTGTTAAGCTCATCCACACAAAATAGCATGTAATATTAAATGGGGATGGGGGGTGTAAATTTTCACACTTTCAGGGGGTAAATACTTATGCAATCACAACTTTTATGTTTTTTATTTATAATTAATTTAGCAAATAATATTGAGTTTTAGAAAACCAGAAAAAGCTAGAACACCAGCCTGTTGCTTCTTGATGTGCTTTCTGGATCAGCATTATTTAAAAATTCCTGAGCCATAATGTTCAGATTGCACTGACTAAAAGGAGTGCGAGGCATGTTATATTTAGACAATATTAAAATTTATAATAAAATTGATATTATAAATAAAATTGAATTACAAGTGCAATCATGCATTTATTCTAAGATTGGCTGATGCTCTTTCATTCAAAAACATTCTTCAGCAGCAGAGCAGGTAGGAGATATTTTCACCTCCTACAACAGTTCCTATGATGGAGTTCGTTTAATAGCTGTTTATTAGCAGAAGGTGGACTGTACTGAACTCTGCAGTGAGTCACAGGTGAGCTTGTCTAAATCCCTCATGGTGAAGTAGAGGAGGATTTAATGCTCCTGTGGGAATCGAGGTAAACCAGAAGGTCAGTGACTCCACAGCTGAGGGAAGTAGGGTGTTTATCATCAATACTGCTGTGACACTAAAGGTGAAGTGAGCACCACCTCATTACCCCACAACCTTACTACCTCACTCTAACTGTGATTACCTCTGACATCTTACTAGATTGTTATCTTAAATAGTTTATAAAAAAAAGAGATGTTTTTAAATGACTTCTTTGGATTTTATATTTCACCTACACACATGATAATGGTATATAATGTGCGGTGTAATGGTGTATAATAAAGGCAGCCTGTTGCAAGGACTCATGGTTTACACACCTCAAATGCAGTTCTGACACAGCTGGTGTGTATTGAAATGCTTGTGAATGCTTTTCGAAATGCATATTACTGAATTTATCCTCTACAGAGATGAAATATAAAACTATAGGAAAGAATTCTGTTTCATTTCACATATAGGATACGCTCTATATTGCACTAGGAACTCTGCCCTCTTTTTTTTTTTAATCCTGTGAATTGATTTGTTCATATTTCATTCACTTTGGAGTTGTTTGGAAAGTGTAACTGCTGTGTTTAAAAGTGCTTCAGAAATGCATCCAGTGTGGAAAAAGTAAAACTTCAGTATAGCTAATCACCACAGGATGAGAGCTTCAGACCCTCACACACTGAGTGGAAATGTGTTTGTGTTCTCAAAAAAAAAAAAAAACCCTCAATATACATCTACATCAGCAACAAAACCCACTGAAATGGGCATCTAATCTCTGTACAAGTGTGTGAAGATGCACTGAAGATCAAGGTCCATTTCGTCTGAAGGTGTTGAAGAATGAGACGAGCATGAGCTCATGTGTAACGTGAAGGCAGGATACAAGTGAGTAAGAGTGAACCTGAAACTCATCGTCAAAACAATGGCACGCAGGGACAATCTATGTATCACAAAAATCATTAAATCAAGTTAGTGTCAAGCTAAAAAAAAATAGGCATTAAGGAGGCAAGGTTTGGACTTACTGTATAATGAGATAATAAATGCATGATATGATTTTGCAAAGGTACAATGACATGACAGGGTATAAACCAACAAACTAATCAAGGGCGAGACACAGAGCAGGTGAACACAATAGGATAACACACCAATAAATAACAGGAGCAGAGGCAGGACTAGAACAGAAACAAAACACATTGTGATTCAACATCACCCCTTCAGTCTCTAACTTCAGACTCATCACCCTGTCTGACACTCTCTTCACCTCCAGAACATTCCTCCCAAACTCCTC
>CM075003.1:29571439-29635469 GCA_037576675.1 Pangasius sanitwongsei | reverse complement strand
AACCAAACTAAATGTCTGAGGTTTAAATAAGACAAGCCTCCTTCAAAATGCTCTGTAACGATGTTCTAATAATTTGCACCTGATGTGATACACTTGTAGGTAATTTTAGCCATTTTAAGTACAAATAAATGTGGGGGTGTCCTTACTTTTTCCTCACAAGAAACTGGATTTTTTTAAAATGACATTATACAGTTCATTTTAAAAAGACTTTTCTTTGGTTTTATTTTAGTTATATTACTTGAATCTCCCAATATTTTTAAAATGAAGATCAAATGTCTATATGTTTAACTGTGTTAAACAAAACACAGGCTTTCATGGGGTGTCCTAATTTTTTCACATGACTGTATATGTAGTACATTAATGAGTTCATGAAATCATTCATTCATTTTCACTAGCTGCTTTATCCTGGTCAGGGTGATGGCGGATCCATATTCGTCACAGGGTACCATGCGCGCACACACACACGCACACTGATACACACATTCACACCTAGAGGCAATTTAGCACAGCCGATTCCTCCACTGTCATATTTTTGGGAGATGGGTGGAAACTGGAGAACCTGAAAGTGTGTCACCCCTGATTAATGTTACTGCTCCTGCAGTTTATTACCCAGACACTTCATGTCTTTCACAGCTCTTAGCCAGGATTGAGGGGAGAAGATCACTCAAAGACATCGATCAGCACATTTTCCCTGTAAATGGTGGTCCAGCTCAAGGTAACGGAAATAAAAAATTCTACCTGCTTCACATTACCACATGGAAACTGAAATTCATCCAACCAACCAACCATAAAACAAACTGAAATGCTTGTCCTTGGTTATTTTTTTACATTACTATACATGCATGCATCCATCCATCCATCCATCCAAGTAATCCAACCAACCATGCAATGGAAACTGAAACACTTGTTACTAACTATTTCTTTACATTACCAGCCATCCATCCATCTATCCATCCATCCAACCAGCCATAGAGTAGAAACTGAAATGCCTATCATTACTTTTTTTTATGTTGTCATCTATCCAACCATCCATTTTTTATTATTATCCATCCCTTTGTCCAAACAATTCATCCATCCAATCATACAGTAGAAACTGAAATGCTTGTCATAACCTATTTTTTACATTTCCATCCATCCATCCATCTATCCAACCAACCAACCAATCATCCATCCATTCACACTTGTCACAGAGATTTTTTTTACATTACCATCCATCCGTCTTTCCGATTGAAACTGAAGGACTTGACATTAACATTTTTTAAAGTTTTTTTTTGGTTTTTCACCTCCAGGTGATGTCATCGAGTTTCACGGAGTAGAAGGGAGTGGTAAGACTGAGATGTTGTACCACATCCTGAGCCGCTGCATCCTCCCCACAAGCAGCGGAGGCCTGGAGGTGGAGGTCGTCTTCATTGACACAGACTACCACTTCGACATGCTGCGTCTGGTGAGCATCCTGGAGAACCGTCTGACCTCGTCACTGCCAGAGAGCGAGATGGAGGAGGTGGTCCGTTCCAGCTTGCGTCACCTCTCCGTGCTCCACTGCTCCAGCTCCATCCAGCTCCTCCTCACGCTACACTATCTGGAGGGAATTCTGTGCAGCCGGCCCGCCCTCTGCCTGCTCGTCATAGACAGCATCTCCGCCTTCTATTGGATAGACCGCGCCAACGGGGGTGACAGCTTGGCTCGGCAAGAAGCCAACCTGAGGAAGTGCACCGAGATCCTGGACAGGCTCAGGAGAGACTACGGGGTTGTCGTTGTTGCCACCACACATGCGGTTATGAGGAATTATTCATCCAGCTCGGCAGCGTCTGGATCATCGGAGCCAAGCGGATCCACACCTTCATGGAAATGCAGCTCGGACTTCGACAAGCAGTATCTTTGCCGAGCGTGGCAAAAGATACTCACACACAGACTTCTGTTCTCAAAAAGTGACCAAAGTAGTGTATCTGAGGACCACAAGCAGCTTTTCTCAGTGGCATGTAACACTGTAAGGACTAAAGGTGTTCATCGGTGTGTGTTTTATGTCACAGAAGCGGGCGTTCGGTTTAGTGAGTGAGCAGAACAGCACACATCTGTGCACATCTGTGATTAAATTCTTTGAATCGGATGTTTCAGGGCACAAAATAACAGGAAGTGGTCACGCTCTGCAGTTTTTTTGTGCTGTCTGATCTCTGAAAAAAGTAAACATTTATAACATGGAAAACAAGATAATCAGCAGGCTAAGGCTTATAGGTAGTAGCGATGCTTTACCAATCAGAGGACTCAACTTGTCTCAGCAGACATTTTTTATTTTCCTATATTAACTGTATTAACTATTGATTTTCTTTTCTTTTTCTTAAAAGTTATTTTGCTACACAACACTGGATCTTAATAAAGAAGCTGAAAATAACTTGCATGTCAGATTTGTTAATGTATTTGTGTGTTTACCTTACACCTTACTGTGTGTTTATAGAGCTTTCATGGGTGTGAAGTGCCACCGGGTCAAATCTGTGCGACTGTTTCGATATAAACATCGCAGCGTCACCAGGGAAAGAGTTGGAACGATGTCTTGCCTCAATCTGCTTTCATTACTAGTGTGATTTTGTTTTGGAAAGTTATTAAATGAGGTTGTTCTGGTACCCTGCTTTTCTCGCTGTCCTCCCCATGTTACTCTGTGACTACTGCTACATTCATCTTAACCCGGAAGCTGAAAGTCTGAACCAGGAATTATGCCATTTTTGAGCTCTGCACGTTCGACGCGTTCGCAAAGTGGGAAAAAACATGGACGCTTCCATGAAAGTGTGTTAGCAATAAGCTAACCAGATAATATTAGTGATCATGAGTTTATAACTTGTTTACTTTCTCAAAACAGTGAACCGTATAGCAAGTGTTATAGACAGCGTAATATCGATATACACAAAATGATGAGGTTCTATAATAACCATAATCAGCCACTCAGCAGGTTCGAAAAAGATACCTATCTTTCACTAGTCTGTCAATATTTGCTGTTTTGTTTTTTTGGGTTTTTTTTGCAGTAGCTAAAAAAAATACTTTGATGTTGTGGTTTGGTGTGTAAATCTTTAATTCAGCACTTATTTGAGAAGATCAGCTTTTATGTTAAGGACTGCTTAACTGATTCAGGGTGTCGCTATTTTTTAACGCTGTTTTATTAGTGCAGTTAAATCCTCATAAACAACAGTGAAGAATGTGTTAAACTGCACTTCATGCAACAGCCATGCAAACAGGCTATTTTCATTCTAAATTAAATGTTCAGCTTCAATGCTTTATGAAAATAATTAAATGCGTTCAAGAAATAGCTTTTCTCTAGGGCAAAGGTGCAGTTCTGTGTGAGTAGAGAGGTTTAGTAAACTGGATTATTTTCACGATGTCTGTTTCTCTTGCTTCCTCACCTTGAACTTTCTGCTCTTGTGGCCCGTTTCCTTTAGCTGTACATGGATTCTGTAGGTTTGTATCTAAGAGCTGCTGCTACAATCATAAATACTGTCCTGTGCTCATCCCAGTACTTTTATTCACAGTCTGCCCATACAGAACATCCTGGAAACAAATTTGTCTTTACTCTTCTACACCAGTATACTATAATGATTTATAACCCCATTATCCAGTGTCATCTAGAAGAAGCTTTCTTAACAAACATAACCAAAGCTATATCACTGTTTTGCGCATTATAGTGAAGGAAAGTGTTGACGCAGCAGGTAGCATTGACCGTTAACAGCTCCAGGGTCCCCAGTTCGCTCCTGAGCTTGGGTTACTCTCCGTGTAGAGTTCTGTATGTTCACCTCTTGTCCCTTTGTGTTTCTTCTGGGTTCTCAGGTTTCTCGCACATCCCAAACTCATGCAGGTTGTTGGATTGGTAGCTCGAAATTGTCCATATGTGTGAATGTCCATGTGCATGGTGCACTGTGATGGACTGGCCTCCCATCCAGCCTGTATTCCTGTCTTGTACCGGGACAACCTGGGTTACTGACCTTTATTAATGTATAGGTATCTATGCAGCAGGTGCAACTGCAATAAACAGAAATTTTCTCAGATCGTGAACTTGTTGTTAGTGATTCAATTTAGCTTGAAAATGAATCCCCAGCTTAGACACTGTGCATGGCATCACTCCAGTCAGTACACATAACCCAACACAAAATATTCAAACCTCATACAAATGTTTTAAAGACATTTTACAAAAGGTATTGTGAAAGCATTTAAGTTTCGTTCACTTAAAACAATTTTTAAACGCCAGCTACTCTAATGCCTAAAAAGCTTTCATGGAGCAGAAGCAGCTGGCTGTAAGCTCATGCTTTATAATTAAAAATCCAAATCAGCAGGCAAAAACAGGAAGAACAGAGAGACATAGACAGCAAAACCAGGAAAAAGGCAGGGGTCAATCAGTTATATATCCAGAACAATGCAAGACAATCAAAGGACAGAAGCAAAAGGCGAACCAGTAATAGCAAACAGAAAAACAAAGCTCAGAAATGCACACTGGAAATGGCAAAACATCACAAAGATGAACAGTGACTGGTAAAATACACTGAACAAATGAGACTGAGCAAATAAAGGGTGCAGTTAGTAATCAGGTGAGTAGGAACCACATAATATCTGGACTTGTGGCTCCTGGATCAGTGGTGGATTTGGATGTGAATGTAGCCCACCCCCCTCACCCAGACAAGGACCAGGCTGATCTGGGTGAAGGTGGTGGGAATTGTAAATGAGTTTGCTTGTACCCGGCTACTCTCCTCTCAGCTGTACTCTTCGCAGTCCACTAGATATTGTAGACGGCTCCTCCAGTCCAATAAGGATGAGGCCTTTGTTGTTGATGGAGGGGCTGGTTGGGGAGTACTGTTTCTGCCAATGGTCCAACAACCACTGGTCTGAGTAGAGAACCATGGAAAGAGGGTGAGACCTTTTTCTGACTGGTCAGCTGTAAACAGTAAGCTACTGGGTTGGTTCTTGATTTATATACTTTTAGTCATGCAGCCCTGAGGAACCACTCATCCACTGCCAGAGCCTCTGTCTAGGTTGGACTTCTGGTTGGTGCTTTCCGCCTGTCCATTCTAATGAGGACTCTGACAGATTCTGATGAGTAAGACAATCAGTCGACTATTTTCGTGATAATGTTCAGTGGATGGTCGAAGGGCAACTACAAAGGGCCTACCTGTCTTGTCAAGTAAAAAGTCTCTTTGCTGCTTGGATGTAGTCAGGGTTGGAGTGGTCAGTCAGACCTATCCAGCCAGTGTTTCCACTCCTCTAGTGCCAGCGTAATGGCTAGCAGCTCCTAACTAATCA
The DNA here is from genome assembly GCA_037576675.1 of Pangasius sanitwongsei. NCBI lineage: Eukaryota > Metazoa > Chordata > Actinopteri > Siluriformes > Pangasiidae > Pangasius > Pangasius sanitwongsei. The sequence continues at coordinate 29,630,195 of CM075003.1, read as the reverse complement.
CATCATAGTTTTGAAGTGAAAAGAAGGTACAAGGATAGAGTTTGGAAGAATATCATGTAATTGTGACAATATTGCTCTTATTCCCACATCTGGGGCATCTACCGCCACCATGAAGGGCAATTTAGAATCAGGATGTTTTACTACAGAGGCTGAGGTGTACCTTTTTTTGGTCCCTGAAGGCTTGGGTTGCTGCAGAATTCCACCTGAGCTATTTTTCTTCCTTTCAGCAGGTTGATTAGAGGAGCTGAACTTTTGAACAAGCATGTGATAGAAGTTGGCAAACCCAAGGAATCACTGGAGTTCGTTGATGGTCAGAGGCTTGGGCTATTTGACTACTGCTTTTCCATTTTGATAACAATTTGTCCAGTATGTCACATAACCCGTCCTTGATGAACGCCTAGAAGACAGAGGAGGGATTTATCAATCCATATGACATGATGAGGTTTTCATAGTGCCCCTAGTGATGGAAAAGACTGTTTTCCACTAATCACACTCTCAAATGCTGATTAGGTTGCATGCTCTTCAGAGGCATAATGTGTTTAAGAAACAGTTATGAAACTGTTCTTTAACAGATGGTTATCTTATTTAGACCCCTACAATCTACTGAGTGCACTTCTCAAGACTGTGGTTAACCTCTTCACAGTAGCCAAACAGCCTCAGTATTCTTCTTCATTTCTCCTCAGAGGTCAGCCGGGACGTAGCCAACTACAGGGGTCTTCGTCCAAATCATGGTTTGCAGGAGGACCTTTGGGGCCTTGTTTCCGCTTGATTTACAAGTTTATTAGAGCATCCACACTTAAACTGCCAATATGCCAAACAAGTTTGCACTGCACCTCTTCCTTAAGGGGGTTAATTCCAACCAATTGGCAATGGTGCAGAAGCACAGACCATATTCAGTGTACACGAAGGAGCCTAAGTCTCATAAGTCACATAAGTCTCTCATCACCCACTCAGATTGGTATGATTTAAAGAGTGTCAGAAAATGTTCATATGTTGTCATATCTTCAACACCTTTCCAGTAAAAGGTGAGATGACTGTGTTGATTCTGGCATTGCCAGAGATGGAAGCTCCCAATTGTTGGGTAAAATAAAGAAAGCATTGCAGTAGGAAGCCCTGTGAGAGCCTACCATCCAGAAGAGCCAAACAGGTAGTAGAGATGGCAGATTTGATGAGGAGAGGAGGCAGCGCTGGTAGTGGATGAAGGCTGGATCTCAACATTGGGTCCAAATGTCCATATTTATGATGATCAACTTGCCCTGGTTAGCCACACCCTCAGACAGTTTAATTTCATTTCTGCATTCCAAGTCCTGTGAGATTATTACATCCATGTCAGTGGTGAAATTTTCTGTCATGAAGCGGAATCAGTTGGATGTAACTGCAAGATTTTATTAAAAATCTAAATCGACGGGCAAAAATTGCAACCAGGAAGCAGGTAGATATCCATCAATCAGATACCCTGAACAATGCAGAGCAATCAAACTTGTACACAAAGGATAGAAGCAAAAGTTAAATTGGTAATAGCAAATGATTAACAATGTTTAGAATGTAAACAGTGGGAAAATGGCAAAACCTCACAAAGATTAACGGTGAGTGAACTGGTTAAATACACTGAACAAATGAAACTAAACAGGGATAATGTATGCTGACAATGTGGGTCCCCTACTTTAAACCTAGGTAACTCTAGATAAAGTGGTATTATGTGCTATACATAGTGCCACTTTTATGACTGATATAGAGATGGGATCATCAGTTGGCAGCCAGTGGACTGGATCCATGTTTTCTTAACCCATAGCTCCAACTCATCCTCAAACACATTTTTACAGTAGGCTTAAAATTATGTAGAATGAAAAAATGCAAAATATTGATGATGGTCTTGCCATCAAGACCTAGTGAAATGTATATCTACTACACATACAGTAAGTGAGACTTGAAAGAGCTTGTCCTTCTCCAGAAAGTCCCCTACATTACATTCCCTACTACATTAAAAGGATTCTCCATTAGTGGGGGTTCCATGTAGGACCCATTTAGGAAGCAAAGAACCACTTTTTTCTAAGAGTGCACTAACTGAGCCTCATGAAGCTACATTGAGGTCACCACTAGCTTTCCTCCCATAAATTCTCTCTGCCAACATTTTCTCATAGCCTCCACATTCCATGATCTTCACTTTACCAGATGAGCGCTTTCACAGCAATTCATTTTGGCCATAGGGGAAATATGGTATGCCTTGGTGTTCAGCCAAGGCACCACCTTACTCCAGGACCAGAGCAGAGCCCCTTCTATTGTAGAGGTATTCCCACCCGTGGTGTCCCCTTACAGATAACACAGCAAAGTAGCTTGGCAATGACACCTGATCTGTGACACTTTTCTCATAACTCCATTAGGTTGCCCCTTCATGGACTGTATATGCACTTCAGTGAACCTCAGGGCTATGTCACTGGGAGCTTAATGCTCCCTGTAGGACCACCCTTGGTGAACATATCTGAGGTGAGAGGTCAGACAAAGGGAAATCCTAATGACTCCATGAGAGACGCCTGGACTGACCTTCTCAGCCTGTTGCCACTGTGACCCCCAGCAGGAAAAGGGTACGAAAAATTGAATGAATATTTCGCTTGATTGGCTGAGCTATGGCAAAACCGTAGGTCATGATAATGATTTTCATGGCACTCCCAATAACTGTTAACTGTGCCAGCCCTGAGGATTCTCTCCAGGTTAGCTTATTAAATACTATTTAAAAACACAAGCAGGATCAGAAAGTAGATGTTCAGTTTGTTCATCACGTGTATGCAGGATGCATTGGGCTCACTTTCTGTCTGGATGACTGCCTCATACTACATGTTCCCACACACTGAGCTGAACCACAGTAAACACAATGGCCCTTATTCATAAAGTTACATAGAAATAGTGGGAATCTAAGTGCCCAGACTGGCATAAGAATTAATATCTGTGTCTGATTTATGAAACTGTCATATGGTGATTTGAGCACAAATAAGGACTCAGCTTCAGCTGCATGGAAGCATGCTCCTACCCACTACTGCTTGATTTCCATGTCAAATGTATGCAGCGTGCCCCAATTCTTTCCTTAAAACATTTCATTTACTTTAAACATGCTATAGTTTAAAAGGAAAGCTGTTCTGCAGTGGGGGTGTGGTCAAGCTCCATTTTTGAATGTGAGAAGAATTTGCAGAGAACTGGTGGGTAATGAAGTGGTTACGCCTTCTGTGGTTAAGAAGGATGAGTATTTACAGTCTGTTTATGTTGCAGTGAGCAGAACTACAACAGCAGAAATGTCGTGTGTGCCTATAGTTTTGTTTTTATTTTTAAACATAATTTAGTTTACTAAACAAAGCGCTGAACAACGGTCCAGTAAAAATTATTAATAAGAAAGACTAGGTCATCATCTCCGAAACCTGCCTCCCATGAGCTCATTCCCCACACTCCCTACCAGGGTTCTGCAAAAACATTCAGCAAACTCCAGTTTCCAACATCAGAGGAAACAAAGCTTTGTGTCTGACATCGCTGAACATAAAGATGTTCTTACAGCCTAAGTGGCATAATAGCTAAGCACAAAATTAAAAGAAAAAAAAACTGAAACAACATGAAAACACAGGTCCAATGATGGAAAGGTGGTCTAATAGGTGTGTCTTTTGCAATCCTTTGCTTTTACTGAAATGAATGGTGTCATGTAAATATACAGTACATAGACAATTATGGGATTGTGCTCTGTTTTTGTAATATGGTGCCCTGCGATAAATTAGCGTCCCATCCAGGTGTATTCCCACCTCTCCCCCAGTGTCTCCGAGGAGAGACAGGATGCAAGTGGGTATAATAATCAGCATGGTGTTTATTAAGGGCAGTCTGGCAATCGTAGTAAGCAGTAGAGGTGAAAGTCAAAACACAGGCAGATAGGAACAAATAGGGATAATTCATATCCAAACACAGGAAAACGTGATTGTCGAAACCAGGAAATAATACTAGAACAACGAGAAAACACAGGAATGAAGAAATGTGTCTACGAACTTAAAGACATGAAACACAAAATGTCTTTGCCATGAAATACAGACATAGGAGGGTATAAATAATTAAAGGTAAACAAAATATTTAAAGATGAACTGAAAACAGGTGAGGACAATCAGAGATAAGAGCAAAATCAGAACAAAGCCCAAATGACATTTATACGCAAAACATGAACCGTGGAAGCAGCGCTGTTCATTCTGGGAGCTGCGACACGCACCGAGAGCTGCAGTGCATGCTGACGGGGGATCCGTGACAGGACCCCTGACCAGGACGAAACATTTACTAAAGAGGAATTCATTTTGAAATCAGAAAACCGAATGGTTTTCCAGGCTCACCATCAGGTACTTACATGAACTAATATATATCTATGCTTTTCATTCATTTTAGAAAAATCAAACAGGTCATAATTAACTGAAGTCATATTTAAATAAAGTATTATTTATTAATTTAGAAGAGCCAAGTTTCCATTCACACACACTCCTATCAGACCTCATAAAAATGAGCCACAGATGACACTAACGCTAAGGAATAAGAAAATTGTAAGAAAATTTGCATTGGTTAACTGAATGAATCTGATTTGATCACACACAACTTTGATGAAGAAGCCCTCTTTCAGATCATTCGGTCTCACGATTCATCTTTCATAACAGTATCACTGTAGTTCACACATGGCATCCTCATCCTCAGCTTCCTATGTCACATCAAGCTTGATAACTGCTTGACTATCCTCACTGCCTGAAGCTTTAGTGGCTTTCTGTGTTTTCTGTACAGTCTGTATGTGGGAATTGTTTTTTTTTTTTTTTGTGAAATAAGTTTTATTGAAAGACAAAGATTTTGAAGATAGATTTGCAATCTTACATGTTTTGTCTGTATTACATGTACAAAGAATACAATCAAAATTAGAAAAGAGAGAGAGAGAGAGAGAGAGAGAGAGAAAACAAAAGACAAACAAAAAAAGAGCCCATATCACAAACCATCCCTTACAAGACCTGCTTACATTAAATTGTAAAGTATGATGAAAAAATATTCAGACATTTCATTAACAAATGATGCATTAGCCTGTAGGGTTACAGAGAAAAGGGTGCCAGATTTTGTCAAACTGCTCAAATTTGCCCTTTGCACAGTGCCTAATTCGTTCCAAATGTAAAGAAGAAATCATCTCTCCAAGCCATAGCTTACATGTAGGAGCCTCCTTTTTCTTCCAGAACAACAGTAGTAACTTCTTGGCTATAGTTAAACTGTATGCAAGCAGTTTGTGTTGTGCTCCTGATAATGAATGCATACGTTCAGAAAAATCCCAGAATGAAAAGTGCCGGATCTGGCTGCAGTTGCACCTTAAAAATCTCTGAAAGCACGTCAAAAATTCCTTTCCAATAACTCATAAATAACATAAATAAAACTATGGGACAAATCAGCATCTACTGATTTACTGATTTCTTTTCTCCTTTATATACCATCTGCTGATGTATGATCATTTTGTTTCCCTATTAGCTGCTCATCTATAGTTGTTATGGCTACGTACCCTTATTCTGGGGGAGCGATGGCTGTGTCTGAAAGTAGTCCAGACAATGATTTCCCCACTCCACTAGGCCTGTGTGCATTATACCTTCTTCAAATTTCTTTATCCTGAAAAGTAAACACGGTTTTCAGCCATGTCCTGCTGATGGTTCCACGGTTGAAGGGTTTGCCACAGCACCTTCCACTCAGGAAGGATCTTATGTCCCAGCTCAGAGGCTAAATGTAGTGTCCACATCCAGATCACTTTCACATAAGATTGGTCACAGGTGAGGGACTGCGAACCTACAGTGGGGGAGATCGTTCAACCCAGCAATACTGCTGAAGTATGCCTGTGACTGGAGAACGTTTCCTGGGTAGTGTGTGCAATAATCTGTGCGATACTGCGCTATGTTCAGTTCCCATGGGACTTTGGTTCCCTCAGGACCTGTTACATTCAAGTGGCTATCCATCCATGCTTAAAGTTTGTTAAGCCGTTTCTTAAGCCAGCTTCAAGGTGCTATGGTTTTCTGCATGATTTTGCTGCTGCTACAAACGAAAATCACACTATGTAAAAGAATTCTTGATGCTTGAGTTGAGAACAGTGGTCTTAGAGAGCATAATGTGACGTGCGCACCAGCAGCCGATTTAGTGCCATTGCGACCAAAGACAGTCCATGACAAACTTCTGTCGATGTCAGAAGTTTTTCTATTTAAATCTCAGAGAATGACTGCTGCTACAGCGCTCACCTAAAAGCCACCAACAGGAGGACGGCAGGAGATGACACAAAACTAACGGGACAGCTACAAATACGGTAGTGGCGATCGTGAAACGTAAATGAAACATGAAAATGGACAGAAAATCCAGAGAATTCTTATTACCTCAGGCTACCTTTGAAGAATGTTTGTGCTTATAAGAACCTGTTTTCTGCATGAGATGATTTCTGGATCACGCTGAACGATGACGTAAGCAGAACATAGTCGTTTTCTTTAATCACAGGTCTATCGTTAGGAGATCTTCATTTTATATTCTGACATGGAGAACACACATTATCACACATTCGATGATAGAATTCAGCCAAGATTTTACTGGGATCATCTCATACAGTGTGTCAAATAATAATCTTATAATAAAAGGACGCTTTAGGAGTGTATGGGTGGGATGTTCCAGTGGTTGCTTAATAGCACCTCCAACTTATGTGCTCTCACTGCAAATAACTGATTTGTCCATAGGCACTGGGGTCCTCATGGTTCCTATATTGATCTGTGGAGCAATATTACATTTCTGTTTAAGGTACAGTGGATTGATTAGTGTGTTGGATTGACTTCCTTCACTGATTACTAGAATGCACATCAATCTCTATTATGCCCAGTCCAGGCCTCGAGTCATAATGTGAACTTGACTGCTGACGTTTATCAAATAGACCAGCTGTGCATATTTGTCAAAAATGATTCATCTATCAAAACTTCATGTGAGTCCCTTCATTGTGACATTGGTATCCATCATCCACTGTTCAATATTTCTGGTGGTCTGTAGGAATAAAACAGACATCCTTATCCAGAGCAACTTACATTTATATCATGTCATACTACTAATCAGCTGAGGGTCTTGCTCAAGCAGTAGCTCATCAGCGTTGGGATTTGAACTCATAACCAGCTGAGCAGAAAGCCAATGGCTTAACCACTGCCCTACATGCAGTCTCTGAATGTGACTGGCATGATGGATTCAGACAGGACAAAAATGCCAAGTCATACAATAGTAATTCAATTTTATATGTATAGTGCTTTTAACAATGGACATTGTCACAAAACAGCTTTACAGAAATATATAAATTCCAATAGTGCCAACAGTGGTGAGACGATATGAGGAAGAAAACCTTGAGAGGAACCAGACTCAAAAGGGAACCATGGGTGACACCGGATAGTGCGATTATAAATCATTCCCTTCTATTACTGTGTACTATATAGTCTATACTATATAAAAGTGCAACTGTGTAACCAATTGATCCAGTCTAAACTGTATGTATAAATTATATTATAAATGTATGTGTGGTTGTATGAATTTTCGATGACCATCGGATGCATACTTGTGTGTCACTTAAGCCCAATTTGGACCGGATTAGGTTTACATGGTGAAGTGGGAAGAGTTTTACCGTTGTATCGCTTGGCATTTTTGTCCTGCCTAAATCCCTCATGGCAGTCATTTTTACAGACTGCATGTTCCTGTGTCTGGAGAGACTTCTATATAAATAACCCCAGGTAATACAGAGTATATCCTGTCCAGTGTGACATGTTGGTAAAGATTCAGTTATATCCTGTATAAAAGGAAGTTTTGTTCTTTTTTCTTCAGTATAAAGATACTCCAGGACATTCTTGCTCTTTTCTAATTTGTCTAAATTTAAAATGCACAATAATAGAATGTGGACGAAGTTTAAAAAGATGTATCAGGTCTTTCCGAGGGTTTCACTTCAGGGGGTTTTAGGCAAGTGATTGAGTTCTCAGTATAGGAAAAGCCTACATACACGCTTGTTCATGTGGCCTACTAATGATCAAGCACAACTTGTGTGGCCACGTCCCCCACAACAAGCAATTATAATAAGGTCAAAACAGTTTGTATTAATATGACTTGCATGTAGTATACCTAGGCCAGGCATAAAGACATCACTCATCCTGTGCAATTCATTTATAATTGCTATGGATGTCCTGCAGCAACATTACATAACAGATATATATATAATAATAAATTATCCGCTCCTAGTAGTACATTAGATTCATTAGCTCCTGTATACTCACATCTTTCAGTCCATTTCTTCACCTGTTTGTGCCTACATTTCAAAGCCTCTTGTTGTTTACCTGTTGGTTACATTTTTCCCATTTATTCTCCCGTTTTGCCCTTTTACTTACATGCTATAGGTTTATATAAACACTTTCTGACCTTTTTTTTCCCTTCATCTACGATTACTCTCTTGCCTGCCATTTTGGACTGTTTACTCTTGTTCCAATAAACTCCTTTTTATTGAGCTTTAACCTGCAGTCGTCTCTTCTTGGTCTCCAGATCTGACCTAAAAAAAGAAAAGGCAGCGTGACATCTGGCAGTTAAAACAGAAATGTCAAGAAGATTAGACAAAGATTGGCCAAGCACTAGTCAGGATGCTGCACAGACGATGTGAAAGAGGCTGCAGGCAGTTACAAATGGTGTGCAGCTGTACGTACAAACTATTACAGAATATTTACATCACATGCAGAAAAAGTCATGCGAACTGTTGGACTGAGATCATTTTCACATTATTTATATGCTGCCAGTGAAACGTTTTTGAACCCTGTATATTTTATCGTTTTTGTTTAAACGACCTCATTTTAAAAGCCCGATATTCTGAAAATCAAACCAAGGAATAGGTATAAGAGAATTGAGAATTGTGTATTATTAAATGTGTTTAATAATACACAGCTCTGTTGAATCCTGGACTCTGATTGGTCGGAAGGTGTTGATTAGTTTTCTATAACAGCAGCTCTGACTGTAATGCAGCTGCAAAGCACAGGTTTATATACAAATGATTTACACTTTCATGGCAAACACTCCACGTAATTTTGAACTAATAATAAATGGTTTGCTGTTGTTTAACAAATATAAGCATTGATAGGGTGAAGTTTTCTGTAAGGACATGTTCATTTAAGATTTGTGGAAGGAGTCTCCAGTGTCAGCACTTTGTAACAGTCAGAGGTAAAGCAGTAACTTTACCTAAGTTTTCCGACATCTTCAGGACAGAGGGTTTTACAGTTTGCAGTTTCTCAGTAACATGACACTGTTTTGTCCGATTTACTTGGCTGTTTACGGCCGTTATAATCAGTATAGGAAATTATCTCATGGATGTTCTGCAACTTTAAGTGTAACTGTAAATAGATAAAAATTATAGTGTATTTGTTCTTTGATAAATAAATGAAATGTAATCATTGGCAAATTGCAGTGGTATAAGAGAGGAAAAGATCCTTTGAAGTGCACAGAAAACATCCTTCTACAACACTCAATATTAAATCATTTTAAAGTTCCTTAGACTATATGCAAATCAGGTTCATAAGCCACGCCCCCACAACAGGAGCCATATGCCGAGGTGGAGAAAATGGCCGCTCTCATGGCAAACGAAACATCAGGCATGCGCAGTCGAAACCTCGAGCAACTCAGACTTGATTACTTATAACTGACTTTAATTAACTGGAATAGACTTATTTTAAAACTGTATATTATTATTTTGTTGAACCATAAAACATACTTAAGTTGAATAAACAAGCAAAGTTTTATCGTGTACAATTTACTAACGGTCAAATTCATTTTTTTTTCATGTGCTTTGGCAATCATGTAATCTAATATTTGTGCCAATAAAGCATTAGTGAACTTGGACTTGCAGTATATTCCTTATATGATGTTAACATTCATGAGTCGGATGATCAGGGAATGACTCGATGATTGAAGGACGTGGATAAATAAATAGATAAATAAAGATCATTGCAGCAGGAGGTCATGTAGTTCTATATCTATTCTCAATAGCTACCTGTTTTAGGGTGATTAAGGTAATGAATTTAGAACACAATGTATAGCACGGATACACAGAGTACATGAATAAACATGAAAAAAATAATTGATTTACTTATCTGTGAGATAATTGAATCAATCACTAGGCATTTGCATTAAATGAGAGCTGATTATAGGCTGTGTGTGTTTTCATTCATCTCACTGATGAAACACAACCAATGCTGTTGCGTCTCATTCAGACGCCCCCCCCCAGTCCCCCCCCCCCCCCCTTACATACACACACAAAAGAGTTTTTCATGCTAATTAACCTGACACTGAAGATGGTATTAGCCTGGAAATGTAAAATAAAGGGTTCATTAAAGGTGACGGATGTAAGTGAGGATGTGTAAAGCAGTCCAGGTGCAGACGGGAGTGAAAGAGAGAGCAGTGTGTGTGAAAAAAACACCATCTCACTGCTTCCACCCATTTCCTTTTACCCTTTTTACAGACTCGTCTGTGTGGGTGTGTGTGAATGTGTGTGTGTGTGTGTGAATGCGAAAACACAAGAAATGATAATACTCAGATGAGTGTCAGGCTTGTGAGCTTGGTGCCCCCTCATCTCTCCTCCCTCAAAAGAGTCTAGTAAGGAAGAAATAAAACACTTGGGCGCATGCTGTGATGGGAAAATAATCAACAAAGGGGTTAGTGTTAATGATGTGGAGTCACTGTTACTGATTATCCTCCCATAACAGCAGGTCCTGAAGTGTTTTATTTCCCTTATAACACAACAATTTGCCAACTCTAACCATTTTTATTGTGTATTAAAGAATGTCATGTTGTCCTTTTTATCCGTTTACAGTTACATTTAATTGTAACTCTACACTTTCAGGAATAAAAGTGACCAGACTGTGCTTTTTTACTTCTCGCTGATGTGGTACCATTTGCACCTGGCCTTTGGTAGTATACACTCCCTGGCCACTTTATTAGGAACACCACACTAAAACCGGGTATACTTTGCTCTCAGAACAGCCTCAGTTCCTCACGGCATGGATTCCACAAGCTGCTGAGAAGATAGCTTTGAGATTCTGCTCCATGTTGACGAGACCGAATCACATAATCGCTGCAGCTTTCTCAACATTCATGCCGCGAATCTCTCGTTCTAACACGCCTCAAAGGTCAATCAATCGACCTTAACTATTCTCCTGATTTCCGTTGCTCTCTGGACTGTTTGTCGTTCTCAGTGCAGCATGTGTCTGATTTTTATACAAAATACCAAGTCAAAAAAAAAAAAGAAAAAAAGTGTGCCAGTCTCCACTGAATCAGAATCATTTTATTCGCCATATACATTTACATGTGTTAGGACTTTTTCTTGGTGTTTGGTCACAACACGATACGTTCAACACACACGCCTCAGACAACACAACACAATTACCATCCGAATATACAAATATTACTTCTTAAGCGGACATGTAGGCTCGGTTGGAATTTACATTACAGTGGAGGTAGAAACAGCAGCTGGCTGCAGTACAGGGTGCGTTACACGGAGCGGAACAATTGTGATATACAATAAATAATAGCGATGACATATAGTTTATAAAAACATTTAGTGTTGTTACTGGCAGGGCAGCGTTGTAGTGATTACTGCCTGCTTAATAACAGAACTTGCCAATGGAAAGAAGCTGTTTCGATGGCATGCAGTTTTTTTTTTTTATCAGGGAGGAGTATGATGGTTGTTTTTGGAAGAGGGAACACCTTAACTTTTTACACCTTAACAGCTTTTTTTTTTTTTTTTTCAGAACTATTGTTTACTGAGGATTTTTTACTTACATAATCAGCTACAGGGAACAATCCTGAATAAGGTTCAAAGTTTATATATGTCAAAGAAGATTGCTATATTTTGTTCAAAATTTTGATTTAAAAAAAAAAAAAAAATAATAATAATAATAATAATAATAATAATAATAATAATTTTGGTCATCATCATTAAAACTTTCATGCATAATACTGACACATATTTTATATTTTAGGAAAATATAATATAAGATAAAATTGACTTCCAAATTGTGTATTTAAATTATTACTGTAATTTAAGTAAAAAATGTAACTTTAAATATTTTTGTGCCAGCCTCCACTTGAAAGCGTGAGATTTTTTAAAAAGATTTTTTGAAGATTTTTTAACCTTCTTTAACTGAGTAAATTTTGTACATGTAAGAAATATTGCTATATTTGATTAAAAAATGATAGTTTCCCTTAATGTTAACAGTTATTGTTAAAAGAAAAAAACATCAAAAGGTTTCTTTACATTTTTAAATTTCATTATAATGTCTATAATGTTTTTTTTTCCTTTTTACTCATGACATTCCTACACATGGACAAACCATTCATTTTTTTTGTTGTTTTTTTTTTAGTGTTGTTTTGTAAATAATATAAATGAAAGATATTTTGATTTATTTAGTTGTTATTAAATGTGCAATAGTCAATTCTTGCATACAAAAACAAATATGAAAAATTATATAGAAATGATAAAAATAATAGTATAAGCCGTTGTCTCAGAACAAGTGTAGTACATAGCTGAAAAAAAAAAAAACAGTTTGGAAAGCTGCTTTCCGGTCCGGAATATTTGTTTGTGTTTGGATTGACCTCTTGTCAATCACCTTATCGACACGCCCCCAATGCTTCTTTACACCCTTATAAGTCATTACGAGGAGAAGTTGCATGTTTATGGAGATGTAACACGTCTTTCAACAGTCCTTCCTAATGCTAACTCTACGAAGTTGAACCATGAAATTGATGTTTGGAGGCGGAGCTTTGTGTGTATGCGTGGAAAAAGGGGCGGGGTCAGTGAGTAAAAAAAATCATTCAAATCTTATTCAACTCCACCCATTTAACTATTAGAGACCTTTTTTAAAACAAATCTTATGCTGCGTCTCAATTCGCTTACTATCCATCCTAAATAGTACCCGAGATTAGAATTAGTGCGTCCCAAATCGTAGTATATTGAAATGAGGATGAAAGGTGAACATCCCAAATGGTCTATTATTGCCGGGAGCTTTTTGAAGTGTGGCTCCGTGGACACTTTTCAGCTAATATTACCCACAAGCCCGTGCGCTCGGGAGGGAGGAGGAGTTATGTGACGGTCTGCTTTGCTGAATGAAAGGACGCATTTTCGAGAGGTGTAAATGAAATGTGGAAAAATAAATGAAATGATGTAGTATAAATGATATCAGGAATAATGAATGAAGAAAAGCTGAAATGCAGCGAGGAGTTTGTTTACGGTGACAGCGTGCGTAACTAGGCAACAACGTTCTCTTCCCTTGCATGACATGTTAAGTGGCGGTCACACTAGACTTTCTTCAGAGACCGCTGAAGATATGGGCAGCAACCGGATATGACAATATGACATCACTTGCCCAGGCGTTGTTTGTTTATCCACACATCATTTTATATATGATTTCATGATTTTATATTCTCATTACGCTCAGTTGTATAAAACGGGATGGTGTAACACTGCTATAATCAGTGCTTCCTCCATCTTGGATTTTCTGAAGAGGTCACGCTGTGACGTGTCGATCTTCTATTGGTCACACGTCTTCATGTGATACGAATTCGCAGGTCAGAGTTCACCAAACTTGAACTTTGGAACGCAGCGAAATGCGAAACTTCTTCACGTTGAGCTGCGTTTCTGGTCTCCAGCGTTCTCATGCGTATGAATGGAAGTCAGTGGAAGTGAAAAGTCTGGTGTGACCACCGCTTTAGTTAGTATGTCGCATCCATCCATCCATCCATGTTCTGTACTGCTTATCCTGCACAGGGACTCAGGGCACAAGGCGGGGGACAGCCTGGACACAATCGCACACACACACACACACACAGGACAATTTAGACATAGCAATCAGCCTACAACACGTCATTGGACTTGGGGGAGGAAACTGGAGTACCTGGAGGAAACCCCTGAAGCATGGGGAGAACATACAAACTCCGCACACACAAGGCGGAGGCAGGAATCGAACCTCCAACCCTGGAGGTGCCACTAAGCCACGGTGCCTCCTGTTAGTCTCGCAGTCCCAGTACTTGCATCCTCTTTTGCTACACACTCAAAAGTCTGTACTTTTACTTCACAGAAAGAGTACATACTCTTTTTTAGTGCATAGTGTAACCAGTAGAAAATAAATAGAGACCCAGAGTTACATAATGCACCTTTAAGCGTTTCTGCGTGTCAGCAGTAATAGAAGAAGATCCGGTTTGTAAACTCCACTTCCGTGTTTTGGAGAAGTCCGTGTGATGACTGAAAGGCCGCTTCACCTCGAGTGCGCCTTCATATATCCATCCGCAGGGTCACTCAGACTTTTTCCTGCTCGGTTTAACGGCGTTTCTCGGCGTTTCCTGGGTTTCTGGTCATTTCTCTGGGTTATATTCACTCAGCAGACCCTGTGCTCGAGCATCATTGAACTTTAAACCCGTCATTTTGTTGTGAAACCCTTCCCCGTGGACCTATTTTTCCCGAGGCGATGACAGGCGGTGCTTCGGTCCCTCTTAAACATGGCCACCATGATGGAGTAAACGCTACAACTTTACTATTCTGATTTTTGTTTTTTGGACTTTTTTGCTCTCTTGGTCTCACCCAAACGAGGAATGTTTCATCTCGAAATATCTCACCGAGCATCTGATCCGTGTGAAAGCTTTGGGAAAAGTTTGTTCTCGGATTATCTGCTGAATTAAGTTGGAAAGGAAAGAAGGGGGAAAAAAAGAATCGCATCGATTCCGTAAGCAATTTTCTCCTCTTTCGGTTGCTCAGAGAGGTGTGTGTGTGTGTGTGTGTGTGGCAGGTTTGACTGGATGTTTGTGAGTAAACAGGTTTGCTGTTTAGAAGAGGACCTGAGGAGGATTTAATCAGCACCAGTGCAAACAAACACAGCTCTTTTTTTTTTTTTTTTACTGCGCCGTGTGAACATTGTAGCAGCACAGGGAAAGTGAGAGAAGTGTAAAGTGTAAAGTAACAACCTGAACACACACCGCATGACGTCTGGATACATTGTGGCGTTCCAGTAACAGTGTAGAAGCACAGAAGTCAGCTTTACACCCGGACCTGAGGCGGTTTTCTGATCAAAGTTCAGCACTGCATATGCATGCAAGCGCACTTTAACTGCACACAGTGCGCGTTCAAGTGCAGGCCTCCACATACACTGCGTTTAGGAAGAAAACAAACAGAAAATACAGACTTAGACAACATCGTAATGCCTTTAGCATAATATCTACAGCTGGACGCACTACAGTATGCGGTTTGGGACCGTGTTTTAGGTTTCTGCTCGGATGTAGTGCTAATTGCTTCACAAACTACTGATAATGTTGACACACTGTTTAGTACATTGTGGTTTTGAACGCAGCTGTACTTTGCTTTAGCACATAAAGAGTGGAGTTTATACTCCAAATAAAATAAATGATAAAATAAGGACCGAATATGGGCTCGATTGAGACTAGTATCTATCTATCTATCTATCTATCTATCTATCTATCTATCTATCTATCTATCTAACTATACTATACTATATTATACTACACACCCTACTGATGATGTTGACACACTGTTTAGTACATTGTGGTTTTGAACGCAGCTTTAATTTGCTTTACCATATAGAGAGTGGAGTTTATACTCCAAATAAAATAAGGACTGACTATAGGCTCGAGTAAGACTAGTCTATCTGTCTGTCTGTCTATCTATCTAACTAACTATCTAACTATTTGGAGTTTATACTCCAAATAAAATAAGGAATAAATATAGGCTCGAGTAAGACCTGTCTGTCTGTCTATCTATCTATCTATCTATCTATCTATCTATCTATCTATCTATCTATCTATCTATCTAACTAACTATACTATACTATACTATACTATACTATACTACACACCCTACTGATAATGTTGACACACTGTTTAGTAAATTGCAGTTTTACTTTGCTTTAGCACATAGAGAGTGGAGTTTATACTCCAAATAAAATAAATGATAAAATAAGGACTGAATATGGGCTTGAGTAAGACTAGTCTATCTGTCTGTCTGTCTGTCTGTCTATCTATCTATCTATCTATCTATCTATCTATCTATCTATCTATCTATCACTAACTATACAATACCACACACCCTGCTGGTAATGCTGACACACTGTTTAGTACATTGTGGTTTTGAACGCAGCTTTAATTTGCTTTAACATATAGAGAGTGGAGTTTATACTCCAAATAAAATAAGGACTGACTATAGGCTCGAGTAAGACTAGTCTATCTGTCTGTCTGTCTATCTATCTATCTATCTATCTATCTATCTAACTAACTAACTAACCAACTATGTTGTACTGTACTATAAACTAATGATAATGTTGACACACTGTTTAGTCTGTCTGTCTATTTATCTATCCATCTATACTATACTGTACTATACTACAAAAACTACTTGTAATGTTGACACACTAGTCTGTCCATACTACGCTGGACTGTACTACAATCCACTTACAATGTTGACACTACTACATTGTGGTTTACGTTGCTTTAGCGTAAAGAGAATGGTGTTTGTAGCCTGCTAAAATTAAATAAATAATATAAGGAGTAAATAAATATCGGCTCAAATAAAACTATAATACTTGTATCTGTATCTGTGTGTATACGTTCTCAGGAATAAAGGCACCAGACTGTACTTTTACTTGTTGCTGGAGTGCTACCATCAGGGGGACATGTTTTGTATCTTTGTATAATATTTTACCTGGAAACTTTAAAAAATAATTTTATGTGCCTGGATAACTGGACCTTAAAATATCCCTGAACTCAGAATAGGTGTTTGGGAGTTTTTTGTACCTTAGTGTTACAGACACCAATACATCAGTGTGTCTGGAAACATTTTTGTTTAGTTTTAAATTTATAGTTCTTCACTGCAGGGGAAAGGATTACAAATGAGTGATGACTGATTCTGTACTAGTTTTATGTTGGTTCAGTTAAATGCTCTGTAAAAAGTACTGTATACTCATTCCGTCTTGCCCGTGGGAATGGGGTTGATTTACGTCCTGCCCATGGGAATGGGGTTGGTTCCGTCTTGCCCGTGGGAATGGGGTTGATTACGCCTTGCCCATGGGAATGGGGTTGGTTTCATCTTGCCCGTAGGAATGGGGTTGATTTACGTCCTGCCCGTGGGAATGGGGTTGGTTCCATCTTGCCCGTGGGAATGGGGTTGATTACGCCCTGCCCGTGGGAATGGGGTTGGTTCCATCTTGCCCGTGGGAATGGGGTTGGTTCCATCTTGCCCGTGGGAATGGGGTTGATTTACGTCCTGCCCGTGGGAATGGGGTTGGTTCCGTCCTGCCCATCGGGGGCGGTGTTGTTCTACAGTAGCAGCTCGTTAGCAGTAATCTTGTCTTGTTGGTATGTTTTTGGCTGAAATGTCGCTGCCTCAGACTCAGTTCTGTCTGTTCTATGCCGTGAAGGCTTTCTCCATCAGTAAGAGTCAGTAATATCATTTTATCTATCACTCGGATGCATCAGAGCTCCCGCAGACGCTTGCTGTCACATATGAGTGTATATTTAACTTCAGTTATTTCCCCACATCTACATATTTGACATGTGAAGTTGAAGTTTTGTTTGCTCTGTCAGAGCACCTAAAGCTTATTAACAACTACTGTAACTGCACTTTTACACTTACAGGCCTGAGAGGCTACTGGTGCTGCTCTGCAGTGGTGAACTTTAAACATTCATGCAACACTTTGGGCTGAAATCGCAGCACAGCTCCAACAGCGGACAATAATGAGCAGCTCTTAATGAACCTTAGTGAACTCTAATGCTGATCTCAAAACAGTGATTAGTATGGTGAGTGTTATAGATTTAACCAAGCACTGTGTCTGTATATTAGCTGATCTACAGCCAATACTGCTGTAAGCTAATGGAAAAGTAGAGTTACACTGAGCGGCCATGTTGATTAGCTGTTCCTCTGTAAACAGGGAAGGACCCGGGAGTTAAGAAGACGATCCCAAGTTGATGAGTTGAAATCGCAGGTTGATGAGTGCTTTCTGTGGTTTTTTTACCGGTTGTAGGCGGAGAATCACAAGTTACAACTTCACCTTGTATGCAGCACTACTTAACATCTGGTCTTTATTAGGGATTTATCACATGAAAGCTGAAAATGGTCAGAGATGGTACTTTCTGTTGTCCCTGTTCTGATAGGATTTGAAAAAGCCATCAGGAAAGTTTAAAAAAGCGATCAGGAAAGGTGCAGTTTAGGCTACGTCTATATTAATCTGGCTAAACATGAAAATGCTTCTCTTTCTCTTTGTTTTGGCCCTCCATCCACACTGAGACGGCGTTTATGTCCGGCAAAAACTGAGCTTTTTTGAAAACGCTCTCCTCAAGCGGATAAATTTGAAAAAATTCTAAAATTTGAAATTTGAGAGATTCAAAAACAATGATGTAATTTTAGTCAAGTGACAGTCATGTGACCCAGTCAACTCAAAACAAACAAGCCGGTGGCTGATGTTGCACTGCAGTTGTTATGGCTGTTATCCAGTTTGATAGTGTTGTTAAAGATTAATGTCACTTTGTACAGCCTTCAGATTGTATTGTTTCAAAGAGGATGGAATGGAGTTTTCAAATAGGAGACAGAAAGTAAATTTCTACGCATGTGTACATGTATATGCACGTGTATATACGTATAGGGATGTAAGCGTTTTTGGAAAACGTTTGAAAACGCCAGTGTAGACGAACAGCGTTTTTAAAATGAAAATGCAGTTTTCAGATCTGTCCGGATTGATGTGGACGTAGAATTAATACCATTTTTGCTAAAAGTGTAGCAAATAGTGTCAGTGTAGCAGCAGGTGAAAAGTAACCTCTAGTAACCTCTGTATATAATTGTGGGAAGACTTGAGGCCTGGACTAGCTGCTGAGAAGTACAGAATGTGTGTGGCTTCTCTAGATGTTATTGAATTGAATCCTGTAAACTTTATTTATTGGCCTTAATGGTCAATGCAGTAGACGAGATGTATGTGTGTAACGCGCGCATACGAAGGCGAATGGAATGAAAACCTTAAAAGAGAAAAGTAGATGAAATTGGTAGGTGCAGAAGTAAAATTGTATTCGTGCTCCATTATTCTCATCCACCTCGTGTACTGCTGCCTTCAGCCTGATGCAGAATACATAAAAAAAAAAAAAACCTCAAGGTTTTCGTTTGACTCACCTTTGTGTGTGTGTGTGTGTGTGTGTGTGTGTGTGTGTGTGTGTGTACTATTTACAAGTGTTTTGAGCAGTATCTCTTTCGTATAAGCCTCTGTATCTTAAGCCTCCAGCTGTGTAAAGTAGATTTTGCCCATTCGGAAAAGCACCGCAGCTAAATCTTATATCGCAGCGCGAGCTCGAGGTGTTCAAGGGGTGTGCGTTGTGCGTGCTGCAGTCAGGGGGCGCTAGAGTCAGCTAGCCAGCTAGCAGAGGCGAGTTTCTCCCCAGTCTGAGTATGCCATGGTGGAAATATTATACGTCGTGGATTCGTCACTCTGATCGAACAGCGGGTGAAAATTCCTGACGTTTTCCTGCGGGTTCTTTTACGTTCTTGCGAAGAAACCGTGAAGAGAAAACGGAAACACATTCACAGCTTTGTCTGACGGATGTCCGTCTATGAAGACGCTCTGAGGTTTATAACAGTGTTTTGGTAAAGTTTTGGACAGGTTTGCGGCGTCTGTGTTTCAGCTCTGAGATCGTTTGTAAAATAAAGGTGTGATGTAGGGCCGCACGATACTGAAGAAAAACACGATATGCGATAACTTGTTAAATAATGCGATATGTGGTACTATAATGCTATAAGTGTGTAAAATCAATTTAAATTATATACATTTATATATTTAAAAACTGAAGATGACATAACCACCATAAATGTTTCATGTTCTTTTGAGGAAAAGAAAGCAATCTCTGCATCGCCCTAAAACGTAGAATTTTTCATAACTTTTTGAAGTATTAAAATCATTCCGTTATCGCAAGCCCTTGCAGTATGCTTATCGCGATGTTTACATTTGCGATATTTCGATAATTTGGATATATTGTGCAGCCCTGATGTGATGTGATGTGTCTCAGTAGTATATCACGACTGTTAGATTTCTTAAGCTGTGCTTTGTTGAAAAAATTCCTGACTTTACAGTCATATTTGCGTGGGTTATGTGGGTTTATATTTGTCGTTTTGACGTTAGGATGGTGAGGATGGTGTGGTGCGTCGTTACAGTGTTTGTTCTCCTCCTTTAACGCGCTGAATCTGTCTCCAGAAGGCGCTGGTCATTAGCGGGTAATGTGAATCAGGTGCGTTAAATGAGCGAGAGTGTTCAAACTGCAGTGCTGTCACTGTGAGACTCGCACTCCAGCTCTGAGGTTTGCTGACTTCTACTGCTTTTCTCCACTTTTTTTTTTTTTCCCACTTCTTTATTTTTAACTCCATAACACTAACGTGATAAGTTCACGGCCGTTCCCGAGTTACGTGAATCACACGCCCCTTACGATTCAAGTGACGGTTTTCTCAAACGAGTTAAAGCAACGAATCCAGCTCGATTGGCTCGGACGATTCCTGTGGTGCGTGCGCTCCACCGTTTCTCCAGTTACGAAGTTAGCTCCCGTTTACTGTCTGACGTGCGGAATTGCTAGAAAAACATCTTGTATGTCATATATAGCACCTCTAAACGAAATCTGTATCAGGTCATAACAAAGAAAACGAAATCGTGAGTTTGGGAGTGTGTCTGTAGGATACGTGGTTTTCAGAAGGTGTTTCGAAGTGTAAGGCTGGGTGATGTGACGATATAATATCAATATCGTGATCAATTAGCCAATATATCTAAGCTTTTCTGAGACATATTTATTCTTTTATTAAATGTTATTTATATGATTTTTTTTTTTTTTTTTTTTTTTTTTACAAACTGGATGCAGCTGTGTTGATGTTAAAAATTTTTGTACTTAATCTTTAAAATAGTTCAGTTGATTTTGTTTTCATAAATAAATAAAAATGCATTTTTAATATAAAAAAAGTTTATTATACATTTGTTTATTGGTAAACAGCGCATTGATTATTATTTCTAACATTTTGTTTGCAAACCTGTGCATCATGATGCATATCGTGTATCGCTGAAATGACTTTGAGGATCGTGATACGGTATTTTTGGCATATCGCTCCCACACCAGCAAATTTGACGCATGTGGTAGGTTCGATCCCGGCTTCCTTCTCCGTTTATTTGTATTTGTAAAGCACCTGTTCATTATTTGTCCATATTTTCGAATGCTGCTATGATGTTATAGCGCGCGTAGTCACATGAACAGCATCATCTAAACACTTTACTGTTGTGTTTTCGCCATGTCTGTGAGTTAAATCGACTACTCAGCAAAATTATGTTTTTTTTGTTTTTTTTTTTTAAAGAACGGTTTACCTTCAGGAAGCCTGAACTCTGACAGACATTACAGCGAGCCCCTGGGTGTATTTGGGTCATGTTCAGACTTCTCTGTTGGCGGTAAACGAAAGTGGTAGCGCTTGTTGCGACCGTGTTGCACGTAGGTAAACATGTCCTAGCTCTCCAAACCAGGAAGTAGAGCTTGATTTACCGCATGCAGCAAACAGAGATCTCTAAGCTCATAACGTTTATTATTAAATTGGCACGATGCTGAACTGACAGTGAATACGAGCGTAAGCCGAATCAACAGCTGATGCGTACTGTCGCGATGCGTATAAATCGTGTGTCATGTGGGAGTAAACAATACATTTATTCTCTTCAGGAAGAAATACAGCAGTGTCAGATTTATGTGTTCATGCGTCTATAAACGTCATGTTGCTTATGTAATCAGGGATGAGTACTATTCCAAAACCTTGCTTTTTGTTTTTTTAACCTCTTGCAAGGGAACCACCATCACTGATTTTGAAATCAATCGATTAAGAAACTTTGAATTCTTAGGACTTTCTGGTGGTGTGTGTCTATATTTCTGAGACGATGCGGTGTGTGATCACCACCTGTCCCGAGGTATACAGCAGTTTCCGCTTCAAGACCATTTACAGTTTTGTGTTATATAAATATTTTTTTTAAATCGTCAAAATCATTAAAGTTTTTATGAAGCTAAGAAAAAGTCCAGGGTCTGAAACTATTACACTAAACATGAAACAAACTCTGAAATAGAGTTACAGGCTGCGTTCAACTAAAAGTCGTAACTCGTAATTCTGAAGAAAACGCCCCCTCTTTTCGGAATTTCTACTCGGAAAATTGGAACGGTCTTCGCTATCCCGAGTTCAGCAAGTGACGTTTTATATATATAAATATAGATGTATTAACTTTAGACCAATCAGCATACAGACATATTCACTTGTAAAATCTATAACACTGATTATACACTTCGAAAAATATTCACTACCATTAGCAGGCTAGCTTGGTCCTAACTACAGATGAACATGGAAGCGTCCATTTTTCTTTTTTTTGTTGTTCATACATTTAGCTCGAAAATGACGTTGAACACCGCATTAAGCTGGCAGGTTGGAAGCGCTGTTTCTGTTGTTTCTCATTTTAAAATAAGAACGCAAATTAAAACCAAGCTAGCCAAGTTAAAGAGAAAAAAAAAAGCTTTCTTATGCAGGACTGCTGATGGGGTGGAAATGAGTCGGTGCCATTACAGAATCGATCATTCGTTCAGCTTGGATGCGCTGTTTACCCTGCTCAGGCTCACAGCGGATCCGGAGCCTATCCCGGCAACACTTTAGGCTGGAAATATTCCCTGGAGTGAATGCCAGTCCATCACAACGTACACACACTTTCACAACTGGGGCAATTTATCACAGCCAATCCACTTCCAGGCATGTGTTTAATTCAATTCAATTCAATTTTATTTGTATAGCACTTTAAAGAAATAAATACATCCAGGATATAAATTGTAAATGTGTGAATTTATTCCTAATGAGCAAGCCAGAGGGGGCGGTGATGAGGAACAACTCCCTGAGACGATATGAGAGAGAAACCCTGAGAGGAACCAGACTCAAAAGGGAGCACATCCTCATCTGTGTGACACCGGCTAGTGCGATTAGAAATCATTCCCTTCAGTAAGTGTGTACTACATGGACAAATAGTTAGGAGGGGAGATCCAGGAGGAAACCCACACGGACATGAGACATGGAAATATGAAATCCCACAGAATTCTGGAGTTTTTCTGAAACACAAATTACTATATGTAATGCAGTATAATGTACTGGCCACGCCTCTCTTACTGAGTCTGACAGCTACACATAGGCCACGCCTCCTTCACTGTGACCGATGTATTGATTAGAATCTGAATCTCTACACCCCTGATTTCCATGGAAACGCCTGGCCTCCTTACGCCGTAATTGTGTGTGTGTGGAAAGAACTGTGTGTGTACAGTGTGCATTCTCGATGCAGCAGTCCATCAGATCATCCAGAGTGCAGCGTTGCGTAGAAGAGCGCGTTAGGTTTGTAAAAAGTCAAGATGGTAACTGATGAGGGTACAAATCATTACGTGGAAGCCCCAGTGTGTGTCGTACTCGCCCGGATGCTAACTGTACTAGCTACACACACTCACCAGAGGCACCACTATATTCCTATATGTATCTGTACAGTAGTTACATCCTCTAATTACTGAAGCACTAATTAAATTACGCACTAATCAGTGAGGAAATTGGTTGTTTGATTAATATGTTACCTGCTAGGCTTCGTATTAGCTATTAGCTGATTAGCAGTGCAAGCTAACTGTACTAGCTACAACCACTCTCCAGAGGCACCGGTGTTCTCCGCTACTTCCGCTACTATGACAGGGTAAGATGAAACAACGGTTTTATCAATCTCGTTATCGCTGACGAAATATCATGTTTACCCCAAAATGGCAGCAAGTCTTTGCCTAACGTTTCAGCTACGAGCTGCGGTGTCGTCACACACAGAAGACGCTGTTTGAGTCTTGCTAGCCTGTTTTTTCACTCAGCTTCTGACTCCATTACGTTTTTGTACTGTGTTTTACTGTTTTTTTTAACTTTGTTTTCGTTATTCTGGAAATATTGCCTAGCATCTGTGAATTAATATGTAAAACTAGCAAAAATAGTTTCCACTAGCTAACATCGGGACAGTGTCTTTAGTTTGTGTGTGCAGTGCAGCAGGTATAAATAAAAAAAAAAGTAAAATAAAATAAAATAAAAATCAAATAAGAGTACCGTGTGCCACAGCATTGAGCTGCTTTGTGCCACTGAGAAATGTATAAGCCGATTGGAGCATTTTTTTTACGTTTAAAAACAAACACAGCAAATGAAAATAGTTGTTTTGTGAAAATCAGTAGGGAGTTGAATTTTTTTTTTCTTCAGGTTTTTGATGAGTGCACAGAACAAAACAAAAAAAAAAAAAAAAAAAGAGTGAGCATTAAATCAAGTCTGCTTGTCCCGGGCGCTCGAGCTAGCGGTTTGTGCGCCCGTGGATGGCTTAAACCAAATCTAGTTTGTAGTTAAGTACAACACAAGCCATTTTATTCATGTATATGTATGTAGTGTTTTTGCTTGTGATGCATCAGAAGATAAAGACGCCTCTGAAGAAGCACAGTGTGGTTTAGATTTAATATAGGGTTGTTGTCCTGATTAATTAAAGTTACTTCTGTAACAACACACAAGGCGTCGTCCTCCACAAATCCTTTTCCTTACAGATTTATGATCGCAGGTTTAGCCCAGCATTTACTGTTTCACTTTCAGTTTAATTTATTCACACGCTCTCATAATTGCTCTAGTCAGGGTGAATCCAAAATGGCTTCCTGTTTGCGCCCCACTTAGGGGTTATAACGTTGGAGGAGTTTCTCGGTTGGTGTCTTCAGGCATAAGTCGTAAAATGCTACTCAAAATTCCCGAAGAAAAAAGATTTTGAAATGAAACAGAGCTTTCGATTCCTTTACGCAGTTCTGCAAGACACAGTGAGTTTGTTAAAAAAGCAGAACGTGCCCCCAAATGCAGGCGTGCCAATACTTTTTATAAAGAGGAGTAAACGGTCACTTAAACATAGCCAGGGGTGCCAATACTTTTCTCTTTAGGGAAGATACACTCCTTATCTACCAGATGATATTTAAAAAAAAAAAAAAGTCACTACACCTTGTATTAGGGCACTAGGTAGGGCATTTAGCTCCTTATTATGTTGCACCCTATGTAAGTGAACAGGGAGGCATTTGGTACTTGCCCTAACTGAAAGATTTTACTTGGATTTTCCTCGGAAAAAATGTAAAATCACGCTATGTAGAGAACAAAAAACATCAATGTGTGTAAATCAAAAAAAAAAAAAAAAAACTGTGATGTTGCTTCTTAGATTCTCCCAAAATTTTTATCAGATAGACACAACACTATGTGTTTAAGAATTTTTCCACCAGAAAGGTTAATCAGGATAATTGTGTTCAGCCTATCAGTGGTCTGCGCTATTTTTAGCTCCGCCCACACGCCGATGTTGCGTTACACTAACTCGTTACCCGTCACGCTGATGGACAAGGTCATAAATATTCCACCGTAGTCTGTTTTTATCCGATGTTTTTCATTTCATTTGAACAGTTGAGACCATGTTACGTTGTATATGATATGTCGTCATATGTGGCAATGATTAGCAACGTTCCGGTTGCTACATTGAACATTGTTTATGTTCTGAAATACACGAGTGACAGCAAACAGCTAACGACATATTCCTGATTAACGTAAGCAGTAAATATCTAGCTACGTTTTTCACGCTCGACTAGCTAGCTAGTTCGCGTAAGTGAACACAGCACCAGTTAACTAGTTAGCTAGCGTTAACTAGGGCACACGATAAAAATTGTCACTTTATAGTATTTTTAATGTGTGTATAAGTTAGCTCACATCTGATTCTATCTATTATAAATAAAGTCTTAAAGTCGATAAAGCCACAAACATGATGGACGTCAAATCTGTCTCATTTCTTTCCACTTCCTGCATGTTAGAATTTCTACTTATTACAGCTTTTAACGCAGCAGGTGAAATTAGCTCGCGTCTGAAAAGCTCGTCTCAGCCAGAGCACGTCCGGCGAGGATGGAAATGTTGTCAGTGGAAATGTAACCGAATGGTTACTTACACGTTGGCTTGCTTTGTGGTGGAAATGGAGGATCATGGGAAACCTCCCTCGCTGAGATGCACCATTTGGTGGAAAAGCACTACAGCAGACAGGCATGGATGAAGGAGCTTAACAGAATGGTTTCTGAGGTGAGGAACAGGACGTCTGCAGAAACGGGAAATGGGAAAAGCACCCCGGGTTTGGAAATCCTCACTGCTGTGCCTGTGAATGAAAATGACAGGAGAGCGATCGTTTTATTGAGTGTGTTCAAAACAATTAACCAAGCGACCGTCGTAATTCTGTCCTCCTGTAATTTTCAGCGTCGGAGCACCGATCTCAACCTTTCAGCGACTCATGTTCTCTTTCATCACGAGGATCAACAAAGCCGGAGTTTTAATTTCGGACCTCGTATGAAGCATGGAATGTTAAGTCACTTAGCTCTGCCTTAAACTCGGCCAAGCTCCCCTCTTTATTTATCCATCACTTGACCTTTTTAGCTGGGAATTATACCTAGAGAACCGCTGACCTTGTGCTTTTGGCACACACACACACGCGCGCACACACACTCCTGCGGCAACTGAGGTTTGGCTCTTAGCATTACCACAGCAGTTTACACAGGCCAGGGTTCACTGAGCCCGCCATAAAAAAATCCCAGATCACACCACGGACGACTCGCTTACTCAAACATAAACAGTCCGATGGGTTTGGAGAAATCCAAGTATCTCAGACAGCACGGTCTTGTTTTTTTTAACCCTGTAATATTCGTTTATGTCACGTTACACACGGCACGTGTTCAGGGCATAAAAACACACTGTTTATCTCTAAATCGAACACGTTCCAGCTCCAAAATCAGAGAAAACTGAGATGTCGCTTCGGATTCCGGATATTTATTGCATCAATGAGCGTCTCGCTAGACATCGTCCTCGTTCGGTAGCCATTCCAAGCCCGTCTGTTCTTCGATTTTTCTTTTTCATGCGCTATAAGTATGGAATAAACCTATGGGCAGGTGAAGGGGTGCCAAAAATATTGTCACAGTTCTCCGAGCCATTTCTACATGATGTGTATCATGATATATGCAATAGGTTTACTCACAAACTGCCTCAATGCATTATTACTGCATTTAAAAAGAACACACAAAACTTAATTTCTATTATTAATGTCTACAAAAATAATTGTATTTTATTTTCTATATGTAAAAAAAAAATCTTTGTAAAAATATTTTTAAAAATTACTGAAGAGGAGAAAGAAAAATAAGGCTATAAAAATCTTGACATTTCAAATCAAATCATTTTTTAAATTTAAAATAACGAAAATATACTTAAGTACATAAACAAACAAATAAATAAAAAATAATCACTTTACCTGCAAAATGTAAGAGAAGCACGATGTATCAGTGTGTTGATATTATCATCATATCATATCCACCATCCTCAAAACAAAAACCACTCAGCGTTGTGCTGTAACAGGAAAATAATCAATGCCGGGTGGCGTGATGAAGCGGAGCAACTGTTGATGATTTTCCTGTAAAGGCACGTCCTGAAGTGTTTAACCCCGCTTTAAACCACAGCTCGAACGCGTTGTCGTTTCTATAGTAACAGCTCATTCACAGGGACGCGTACTCGTTGCTATGGTGACGTTTTCTGTAAGAAGATGTTTATTTAACATTTGTGGAAGGAGTCTCCAGTGCCAGTCAGCTGTAAGTTGAAGTTTTCCGACGTCTTCAGGACAGAGGAGTTTACGCTTCTTCTTTGCGGTTTCTCGGTAACATGACGTTGTGTTTTTAGAGGTGGGGGGGGAGATGCCGGTGAGGGAGTGACCGTTTATAGCTTCCATAACGTCCGTAAGACCAGGAACTAACTCATCTTCCACCATTTAAATGTAACTATAAATGGTTAAAAAGCTTGTTGTTTCATTGACAAGTAATTAAACATTGGCAAATTGCTGTGGTAGAAAAGGGAATAAAACACTGATGTGTGTTTGTGATCTTCTTCCGAGTCAGAAATCAGAGCACGTTTGTGTTAAGCGTGCTTGTTGTTTGTATGTGAAGATATCGATGAACTGTACGCAGCACGTCACCTGCTGTTTCACCGCATCGGGCAAACCAAGTGGCGAACGACTCCCAGGGTCCGACTCGTGGGTTAGTTCGGGTCAGACTGACTTTAAACTTCGACCCTGTGTTTAGCCGGCTTTCAGCACAGGTGGTGGTGTCATGATTAGCCTCAGGAGAGGATAGATCATTAATTCATTAGCTAGCCCACCAAAGCTGTAGTGGGATTGGCCAGGCTCTCTTTTGGTTGCCTGGAAACGGTATCTAACGTAATTCAACAATAAAGATTGACTAGCTAGTTGAGGAAGAATCACACACCGTTCTTCCGCAGGAGAAAACGACTCGACAGTTCTCGATAAAACATCAGCAAGTCTTCGGCTATGTAGATCCTTTCTATAAAAAAAACAAAAAAAAATTCATAGCTGACTTTCGACATTAAACAATGAAAGCACTAGAAAAGAACCGTATTCGACTACTCGCTTGATTTAATGACTGGAATTTCCACGTTAACATTCGGATGTAGTTGTTCAGTTGTTGGGTTTCGTCTCAGGCCAGGAACAGTCTTAATTTTAAAAAATTTAATGTGTAGTGATTTAAAAAAAAAAAAAAAAAAAAAGACAAAACACAACAAAACGCTTGGATTGCTCCAGCAAAATAGAGAAGTTGGATACTACGCTAACAACTCCAGGATCTCTAGCAACCATGTGTAGCGTTGTTTCATGATGCTCGTCGTATCATAAACAGTTGAATACTCAATACCGCCTCAAACAGCTAGCTAGCTAGCTAGTTCACGCCGTTTGCAAATTCCCCATCCTTCTTAGCCACGAACCTTCCTGAAAACGTTTTACACAGCATTTGACTTAAACAGCATATACAGCACATGTATACGTATTATTATTATTATTATTATTATTATTATTATTATTATTATTATTATAAAAAAAAAACAGTGTTCTGCTAAGAAAGTAATTGTTCGCATCCTCTAAGCTTTTCAGCGTCTCTCGTGTGTAAACTAGCCAAAGTAATGACTTTCGGTAAAATTCATGAAAGATTTTTAGTTTTTTCTCATATTCTTGTTCAGTGACAATCGATAATTTATTGTAAATCAATTGTATTTATTGTAAACATAATAGCTAGTCATATCCTTACATATAAAAAAGTGCGACAAGAATGCTATCTCTGTTTGTAATTCGTACTTGTTAAGGAAATTAACCGTCGTGCTGATTCTCTGGAGATTATTCCTTTGTTTTTCATGGCGTATTAAACGGACCTAAATGTACCTTGTTTGATTGGACAGATCGGATATTTCACTCAGATTCTTGTGTACTGATGTGTTTAACGTGATGTCACCGTATGACCACACCCTCATATTTATGAGCGAAAGATTGTGGAGTTACTGACACTGGTATCAGTATGCCTTCAGTGTGCTGTGCTGCGGGATGCGACAATAACTGGCGAAAAATATTCGATCTTACGCGATCAGGAATTACGCTGTGATTGCTGGAGGTGGTTTTTAGCGAAAGTGTTGGAACTAATTCTCTGTAATGAGCACTTCGTATCTGGTAAGTTGGCTGGCTAGTTACATCGGCTATGTCTGATGACGTTAGCTGTTGCTTTATCTGTGAGTTTTCCGAATAATAAATAGCTTCTTGTACATAGCTGCCAGGGCTACACGGTTTAGCTCGCAAGTCATTTTATTCACCTGACCAGATATGACATAAAGTGTAGGGTTTAAGTGCCGCAGCTTTGTTTCGCCAAACCATCCAGTAGACTCTCGTCGGTGTATGGGGATGGATTGTGGGTAAAATGCGTGTAAATGTCTGAATGTTAGATTTGGCGATGTCTCTTTTGACTTCAGATCTGTATATATTTTTCCTGGGGTTTGATACGGAGCAAAAGCAGCCATCAATGTGTGTGATTTATTTATTTATTTATTTATTTATTTATTTATTTATTTATTTGGCGGTATTGCTTCTTGGTTCTTATTTTGTCCACCATTGCTTTCGTGCTAATAGTCGTACGCTACATTCGACTAAAAGTCATAACTCATAATTTCCTACAAGTGACTAGGAAGAACGGGGGGGAAAAAAAAAAATTCCCCTCAATGACAGAACTCCTACTTGGGAACGCGGGATGGTCTCCTCAGCACCAAGTTCAGCAAGTGACGTCAAATCAAAATGGCCGCCCACGGCGTCAGCCGTAAACAAAGCAGCACTTCTTTACTTTTAAATGAGTAATGCTGATATGCAGTTACTACGTGTAGATGCAGTAGATCACCACAATTAACTGGCTAGTTTCTTGCTAACAAAAGACAACCGTGGAGGCTGATTCTGAGGTAATTCAAATGCAGCAATAAAAATATGGTGGTAAACATGGCGGCTATAAGAAGAAGACTGAAATTGGTCAATGTGTGATTGGTGTTAACGTAACGGCCAGCGTGTGTGCTGCGTGTCAACGGAGCTGCTGCTGTACTTCCTGTTGGGACTGAAGTGGCTTTTCACACTTCACACGTCCCACATTAAGGACCGCTTCCTGCCACATTTAATATGCTGTTAAAAATAAAGACTCTGTGAGGATATTAGAGACTGAATTAAAGAAAGGACATCTACGTGCACAAACCCAGAGAATATAAAAACAGTTTAAACGTGTTCTGCGTGTACAGGAAGAGACGCTGTGCTGTTTCTTCTCCCCAGGATAGGAGTCGCACAAAATAAAGGTGTTGATCATTTTGAAACCCGAGTTTTGTAGAAAAAAATGCACAGGAACGTGCTTAAAGTAAAAGATACGCCACAAACCTGTCTATTCATTTCACGTATCAATCTTAACTCATTTTCAGGAGGGGTGCCAATACTTCTGGAAGGCACGGTCATTGTGGCATCTTCTCCGGGAGCCCAAAACCGAAAAGAAATGTGTGCAAGATGATTTTATTAAGTGTAAGGAGATATAAAATGCATTTATTTTGATAAATTAGTCACATTCGAGTGCTTTTGTAATGAAAGTGACCAGTATTTATTACAGAGGCAATAAAAACAGAGAGCAGAGGATTCTGGGATACATGAATTTTATTTCTCAGATTAAACAGCTATTTGTAGTGGGTGAGCATCGAGGGTCAACCTGATGGCGTGGGCTTGTGTGTGTGTGTGCACGTGTGTGTGCGTGCGTGCATGTACTTGTGTGTATGTGCAAGCGTGTGTGTGTTTATATGTGTGCACATGTGGGTGTGTTTACTTGTATGTGTGTGAGATTGTGTGTGTGAGATTGTGTGCTTGCGTGCGTGCTTGTGTGTGTGTGTGTGCTTGCGTGCGTGTGTGTACGTGTGTGTGGTGGTGTTTTTTTTTTTTTTTTTTTTTCTCTTCTGCCAGCGAGTCGGCACCAGCTCAGATAAGTGGTGCAGGAAGAGCCAGGGCTGAATGACTCACCCCCCAACCCTCCTCTGTCCTGATTGGTTAGAAACTTACAAACAGCTCCAGTGAGGAGGGGCAGAGAGAGAGAGAGAGAGAGAGAGCGCGACTGAGACAGCGTGATAGACACAGAGAGAGACACACAAACACGGAGAGGGAAGGAGAGAGTGACAGAGAGAGAGAGAGAGACGTGTATGTTTGTCTCTCTGTGTGAGAGAGAGACAGTGTGAGAGAGACATAAGAGAGAGCGACAGACACATGCAGGGGGGAGAGAGAAAGCAAGATGGAGAAAGACACACAGGGAGAGAGAGAGAGAGACGTGTATAGAAAAAGAGGAAAAGAGAGACAGAAAGACAGACACATGGGGAGAGAATGAGAGAGAGCAAGATGGAGAAAGACAGACACGGAGAGAGACACATATATGAGGGAGAGAGCAAGATGGAGAGAGACACATACGGGGGAGAGAGAGATGGAAGAGAGACGGACGGACGGACAGGCAGGCAGAGTGCGAGAGATGGACAGAGTCAGAGATACAGAAAAGAACGACA
The DNA here is from genome assembly GCA_037576675.1 of Pangasius sanitwongsei. Lineage (NCBI taxonomy): Eukaryota > Metazoa > Chordata > Actinopteri > Siluriformes > Pangasiidae > Pangasius > Pangasius sanitwongsei. Next base: position 29,598,127 of record CM075003.1, on the reverse strand, counting down.
GCAGGCTCTCTGCAGTATATGAGCTCATCATTGTGATCAAAATCCTGAACAATATTTCGAGTAGTTTGGGTTTTTTAATTTAATTTAATTTAATTTTTGTAATTTAGATTTTTGCTCTAGATTAAATCTTTTCTTAATATTATATGTCTGGAGTTAGATGAAGGCTGAGAGGTTTGGGAAGGGAAAAACACACACACACAAACACACTCGGTCAGCCTGTGGAGTGATAGCTAGCTGTGTTTGTGTGTTTAAAACCAGAGACAGCTCTGCAGTAGGACTACCTTCATCATTAATAATAATAATAATAATCATCATCATAATCATAATAATAATCTCAGTGTGAGGTTCACTGCAGGACGCTGGCCTTCTCCTGAATAAAATCTAAATTAATTTCAGTAGGGTTCTGTGGAGAGCTAAAGCACAGTGCTGAGAGGACACACACACACACACACACACACAGTACAGATCTGTTCTTATTGTCATCAGTGAGGAATCACCCACACTTTTCTTCTCCTCTCCGTCTTCTCTCTGCGCTCTGCTTTCGTATTACAGAACGTGTGTGTGTGTGTGTGTGTGTGTGTGTGTGTGTGATACGATACGACATGATACGATGGCGATATTGTGATGAAATCTCATCACGAGAACTTCTCGAAACGCATTATGATATCGCGCATCACATTTTCCCACTTCGATCTTCCTGATTGAAATTAATGTTCTTTCTGCGCTTTGCTAGCTAGATTAGCAAAACCGCATGTCGTGGGACAGTCAGGTGCAAAAGTGTACACACCCTCGCGCCCTACGGAAAGAAGAAATGTTTATGGGTTGGGGGGAAAAAGAAAGATTATGAACCTGTGTTTAACAAAACTGTATAAAAAAAAAAAACCTTTTATAATGATAATAAGTTACAGTTCAATTGTTGGTGTGTTCTAACAAAAAAAATATGTGTGCGTATATATGTGTTTGTAAATAATTACATTTTATAGACTTTAAAATAGAACGATTGAACCCAGATGGTTTTAGATACAGCTGATTTGATAGTACAATTTTGCGCTATTTATTTATTTATTTTTTTTACAGATTTTATTACATTGAGCATTTCAGTGTTAAGTAATTGAATAATGTAACTAATATGTGATTAATTTTGTAGATTAATTGTAGATTAAGTTTAGTTTTGTTAGTACTGCAGGGTGTCCCATGAGCCCAGCATCATAGGGTTAATGTATATTTGTATACTTTTCCTCCTGCCATCAGTAATTCTGTGTTTGTTGACTAGATTTGAGCTCTAAGTTTAAGTTTTGGGTAAAATGGTGGAAATGTAGAGCAAATGAAATGAAATGAAAGCTTTTATTTTGCCTTTTTTTATTTTCCTCCCATGATGCTGGACTTAAGGGACACCCTGTAGTAGTACTGAACTTTTTATTTTTTTTCTTGATTTTATCCCAAGAAAATTGTGCACTTATTTGTGTGTGTGTGTGTGTGTGTGCGCATATACAAAGCCTATCAGTGTTGTGAAATATGGAGATGTTTTGTTCCATCTTGCGCAGTTCGTATCGTAACGTCGTCTTTGATCTCTTCCTCTCGCAGAATGTCATCAGAGGATAAGAGTGTGAATCCCTCTGAGCAAGGACCTTCTCCTCCGCAGAGCAGTCCCGGGGTCACGCCCTCCGGGAGCCCCGCCCCCGCGGACAGGCGCGTCAGAGGTCGGCACCGCACGGACTCCATAACCTCCGCCCCCGCATCCAGGCCCGCACGCAAGTACGTCCTTCAGACGCAAAGATGCCGCTGGGGTGCCTTTACTTTTACACTCGCTGAGCTTATTGAAATCAGATTGAGCGTAAATATTGTTGAGGATGTGCTGCTGACGATTCAAGTGTCGTTACGAGAGAGCGTGTCTGTCGGATCATGGGATCGTGTAGAGCTGCAGCTATCGAGAGCTTATCAGGGTATTTTGTGAAGTGCTGGGAATCCTCTGTCCTGATTGGTTAGGATCTTACACACAGCTCTAGTGAGGGGCGGGGCTGAGAGGGACAGCGAGGGAGAGGCAGTGCGAGGCTAAAGTTACTGTGTTAATAAACAATAAAAAGTCGGTTATTTGGTCTGGATTTGGCGTCTGTCTCTAACGCCTCGCTGCGTCTCCCTCGCGTGCACACGCGTCTCCAGGGACGGTTGCTCACGGGCGAGATGATGAACGTTCAGCAGTGAAATCCCACAAATACATCTACAGTGTAGGCTAACTGCTGTGAACATTCCTAAAATTAGATCTCAAGATATGCATCTGTCATTTTTTAAAAATGATTACTTTTCATATATGTGATTATTTTGTCTATTGTTTAGTCTACTGGAATCTTCATTTTGTAATTTATCTCTCTAGCAGTAGTACACTGTCGATTTGTGGACACTCGCTGTGTGACGTAGGACGACGTGAACTCGGTGTCTTTTAGCGACGTACAAAAACTACGTGCACGTCGGACAATTTCAAACGTCCACCTGTACACGTACAGAGGACCGGAGAAAAGCCGTCTAAATCATTTAGACGTTATTTTATTTTATCCTTTATGACGAGCTCTCTCTGTGTGTGTGTGTGTGTGTGTGTGTGTACTGTGTCGTGTATATATTTGCCCTGATTAGACCGTACTCATGCACAATTATGATGTTTAAAACATGCAGCGTTTATTGCGAACGCGTTGTGAATGTGTTGTAGTCCGGTTGTGTTGTAGTCCGGTTGTGTAGCAGCGCGGTTGTCGCTATCGGATTAACGTGCGTAGCTAACCTGGATAAGTTGTGTACGTGTTTCTACTCCCATGTTATCGAGTGAGCAACTTGGGACACTTTGTCACGATGCGTTGTTGCAGGGTCTGATCACAGAGCTGGCACTTTATATTGTGTGTGTGTGTGTGTGTGTGTGTGTGTGTTGGGGAGGGCAGTTTTCTGCTTTCTCCCACCTTCTCATTATAGCACTGGGTTTGTGAGAGGAGAGGCAGATGTGTGTGTCAGGCGTGATGGATAACCTCAGATAACTTTCCATGGAGACTGTGTGCATGTGTACACCTGTGTGCCTTTCCCTCTGTGTGTGTGTGTGTGTGTGTATGTGTGTGTGTGTGTGTGTGATCCAGTAAGACGGTAAGAGAAATGCGCTCTGGAGGGGACAGCCGAGTGTGCCGAGGTGCATTAGCATGGAAGAAGAGCTTCCTGAGATGCCACTCTGAAATGGAGGAGGCTGAGAAATATATAAATATATAAAGATATATACGGCGCATCTCTGCACACAGCTTGAAGGCATTTGGTGGGGAGGAAAAATATATATATATATTTTGGAATAAGGCTTCAATTTTTATGAGTTACATAGGTCTATTTACAGGGAAGATGGGAAATTCATATAAAAAATATACAAATTTAATTAAAAAAAAAAAAAAGAGGTGCCATAAAAGTCATGTTTTCGATTCTGTTTAAGAAGCAAAGGCTTCGGAAAACATTTTGTAGTGGTAAACTAATAATAATAGAAAATGAAAAATGAAAACAAAAAAAAAGAATCTATTAAAACTCGGTGCAGATGAATTGCGTGAACATAAACCACAAAACTATAAAAATAATTTTATATTTAGATTTATATTTTTATATTTATTACATCTTGGACCTTTCTTATATCCTTTCTGAGCTTTTAACTTAAACCTTTTTTTTTTTTTGTGTACAGCCCTTAAAATTGTTTGTAGAGCCCTTAATTATCCCAGAAGCCATGAAGAAGCATTTTTTTGGTGAGCGTGTGCTTATGTTTGAGTTATGAAGGTTTCGAGTGAGCGGGCGAACAGCGATAAGAACTCGGTAATAAATATAATAATCACGCTTTACACACGCATGATCCCGGTCTGTGGCTCTGAAGCTCCTTTCAGTCCCTGACACATCAGCCTTTTAGGATCAGCCGATATGATAAAAATATCATACCGTGATACTTTCAAAACTTTTAAAAGAACGTGTATCATGACGTATAGTTACAAAAACAACCTGTGAGAACAAAAATGAATTATTTAACACTGAAAAGCACTGAAATATAAAAAGAATCTGTAAAGAAAAATTACAATTTTTAAAGCAAAAAAAAAATGTTTAGTTTGTAGTTATTAAAAAAAATATTTAAAATGTTTTAAAGAGATAATCATGATACTTGAGGACTTGAGCAATACACACTGTCATGAGATATATATATATAAATAAGCAAAACATTTAAAAAAAAAAAAAGAATGTGAAAAGCTGAGTATGATGATACGTTTAATAATTGTCTACAAAAATACATTAGCACTGAAAAGCAAAAAAAAAAAAGTATTTTAAACACCCGTAAAAAAAATAAATAAAGTTTAAAGTAGCAAAAAAAAAAATCTAATCATCCGCGTCCGAGGTTTATTCGGTTTACACTTCTTAAAGAAAATGTAGCTGGAAGGCGTTGCAGTGATACACGATACACATCATGATGTAAAGGCCAGCGAAACAGTGCTGCGATTAAAAAGATAGTTTTATTAATTGTTTCCAAACAAATGATTTAACACTGAGAAGCAGGAAAATCTGTAAAGAAAATATCAATTTTAATGTAAAAAAAAAAAAAAAAAAAGAGTTGTATTCATTTGTTAATTATTAAAAAAAATGATTTAAAAATGTTATAGAAAGGTGATCATGACATTGCAGGAAAGTATTTTGTAGTATTCTGGCATTTAAAAAAAGAAAAACAAATAATTTGATACCTTTTTATGTGAAAAAAGATCTGTAAAAATGTAGGGAAAAAAGTTCATAAATAATTTTAAGGATTTAAAACAGCAGGGAATATCAGCAGGGAATATCAGCAGGGAATATCAGGTGCTTTCAGAATTTCAAAATGCTAGAAAACATTTTCGAAAAGTAATAAAAAGAAATGACGATAGCGTTGATATTTCAGAAAAGTGCGTCGTGACGGAGTTTATCATCGGTTATGATGTAGCCGTACCGCTCAGCCGTAAGTAAAGACCCTCGCTGACTTTTCTAGTGAGAGTGTTATTATTTATTTATTTTTTCTCTTCATCTGAGCGCTCTGTTTTAGCAGCTTTATCAATCACAATGCCGTTTCAGGTTCCTCTGGTTTTTTAGTGTGTTCTCTAGAATGTTCTCAGAGCCTAAAAACAGGATTTTTTTTTTTTTTAAACTGTTGCTTCGAGCGAGAGAAGTGTGGCATGCAGGACTGTAGAGATTAGGCGTGCGCTGGGAATCAGGGCGGCGTGTTTGAGATCAGGTGACGGCCGGCGAATAAACAGGGCTGATATAGGGCAGATTAGAGCGGTACCTGATACGCAGGTCCACATCCTCCAGAGCGAAGAGGGTCGGACTGTTTACAGCACAGCATGGGTGTCGAGAACGAGCGTCTTCCTGCTTCCTGGACTCGCGTCTCGCGTTTGAGTAGATTTCCAGGATTCCAGGGTTTGGATTAATCCTGTAATTGCTGTAGGGTTGTGCAGGCTCTTGTGTTACACTAAGGTTAAAACTCCGGATAAAACACTCCATGTCGCGCTGTTATGGGAAAATAATCAACGACGGGGTCGGTGTGATGACGTGGACTTACTCTTACAGCTCCAGTGTTGGAGTTTGTTTTCCCAAGAACAGTGTTTTACGCCGCTGTTCTAACATTCTATTATTTATAAATTGGCATTATAAATACACGTTATAGATTTTGTCCATTTATAGTTGCATTAAATGTTGCGGAACATCTTCCTTGCGTTATAGCAGTTGTTCCCTTGCCTTTTATTTTCTCTCTTGAAGTTAATGAGATTTAAAAAAAACAAATAAAAATCCAAGTATCCCTCGCTGTAGAACAAAAAGTCCATGGGGTGGAGTCGGACATGATCCAGCTCCTCCTACCTGGGCGGAGTTCAGCCAGAGTGTGTTTCAGGCTGGATGAGTGTGTTTAATGTGTTGTACGGCGTTGTGTGGGTTATAGGTGGAGTTCCAGATCAGATCCAGCTCCACCTCTCGGACTTTTGGCTCTGCAGCGAGGGCCGTCTCAAAAAAAATCAAACAAACCACGGTACAAATTCGCACTTTGTATGCAAAGAAAATCATGATGAACTTTATTGTTTGGCAATATCATAACTAATATTTAGCTGAATGTTGCACTTTTCAGGCAGCTACTTCTTATACACTATACATGCTCACTACGCAGGGTGTAACGCAGTAGTGTTCTAGACTCGAGACGATATTTGATCAAATCAGTAACAGGAGAAGTGTGACTTTGGAAAATGTCTCTTTTGGAATGTACTTAATTTATACAAATCTATCAGTATAAATATATATATATATATATATATATATATATATATATATATATATATATATATATATATATAAAGATAGATAAATTGAAGATATTTATAAATGAAAAGTGAGGGGTGGTGTGTATGTATTAGATCGCACGCTAAGTAAAAGCTGCAGCGTGTTTTCCAGTCTCATGTGTTTGGTTGCCTGGAAACCTCTAACGAGGCTAAACAGTGTTAGCTGATGTGCTGTAGTACCTTATAGCGAGCTAGTTAGCTAGTCACGTGCAGATTGAGATAAACAAATGAGAATATGGGTTACTGGGAAGGGGACGAGCGTGTAGCTGTCGTCCTCGTCCACTCCTGCTGAAGCTCCAGATGTAGCACGTCATGTTTACGACTTGAGCAAAACGTCACCGATTCGTCAGCGGCCGTGTCGGCTGTGAGCTGCGGTGTGTCCCTTTCACATCACCGTGTTCGAGTCAGGCTAGTGTTTTCACTTTCCCTCGGTGTGTTTCATCGCGAGGTGACCGTGCGTAGCAAGCAGGAGAGTTGCGTGTCGGCTTTGTTTCCACATTCCCGACGTGTTCCTGATTCTGACGAGATCATCAGTCATCCGTGCACACAAATGAATCCAGCTAATAAAAAAAAAATGTTCAGCTAGATCGCATGTCCGCCGATGTGTGTAGTGCAGCAGGTGGTGAGATTCCGAATGAGTAGCATACGCTATCATTACTCCACCGAGGAGCATCACGTCACATCACCGTGAAGTGCATCAAGTTTAAACATACATAAATGAAAACCTTTTGTGTTGCAATAGTTGGATTATTTTCTTTTTTCTGGTCATTGAACCTTCTTGTCTTCCTTGCTAACTACGAAAAAAAACAAACCAAACGAACAGCCAGGATATGAAATCTGCTCATCCCAGGCTACTACGCTGCTCTGTCATGCTGTGCATCAGACCTAAAAAAAAAAAAAAAATCTCAGGTGTGGGTGTTTTTACTTTCACTTTTTGTTGGCAGGTGGCCAATTATGGAGCTCGCACAACAAGAGAGAGACGATCCATTTCCTATAACGTTCAGTACAGCTACACTGAAAGTCATAAACTGTAACAGACACAAATCAGGTGCATGGGGTTTGTGAGTTAGAGCCCGTTTTACAGCAAACGCAGCGCTTTTTATTTTACACAACACTGGTTTAGTGAACATAACCGTGAAACCTCCATACTGAGCTGCAGATTATTCTAAACGTTACAGGCGCAACACAGCGACACTATCTGTTTACTGCTCCGTCTGTGTCTGCGTTCAGATTTGGGTGCGACTGAAATAAACGAAAAAGAATGAAGGATGACGTGTTCTACTCATTTGATTTCTGTCCTTGGAAACACAGAAGATATCTAATATCTTATATATATTAGATATATTTTTTCAGATAGTCTTTAAGAGTGCCTTTGGCAAAAGAAGAGCGTGTCGAAATCGTTCTCATGGATGGATCGGGAAGCTGTCGCACGCAAGGTTGCGACGGACTTTAACAGGAAGCATGGCGAGCACATCACACACCACACTGTCGCCAGACTCGGAGCCGTAGTTGCGAGAGACGACTCTGTGGATGTTTCGTAAATAGCGTTACAGTTTGCTAAAAAGTGTTAATTTTTAAAATCTCAGTCATGCAGGGTTTTTTTTTTTTTTTTTTTTGGACTTGCCTGCATTATTTTCTAACAAATTTAGTTGACTCTGTTTCCTAAGATATGAAAACAAACTAATAACTAATAGTACCGTTTAAACTAATAGTGTAATAGTGACTAATAAACTGATAAAGTAAATAGTAAGTAACAGGGTCATTTAAACCAGCGCAGCCCTGACCAGGCGATCACTAAGGATGAAGGATCGAGCGCTGTAGCTTCATTATGCAGCACCGCACATTTTATTTATTTTGATGAGCTTGGTCGCTGTCTGTTTGTCCCATGAGGTTTATATCTTACGATTTTTCGCATCCTGCTGGATTCGAGTCCCGATGCACGCATCTGATCTCAACCGGAACATTCTATATTCGTTCTGTATATCTCTTCATTCCTTAATGTATTAATATTTGGTTAAAAAAGCATTACGACTATAATCATGTAAAGCGTATTAATCCAGCAGGGTTTTTTCAATGAATGTGAAGCGACAGGGAGGAGCTGAGGGCGAGGAGGAGGAGCCAGTGCTGTCGCCTGGTGTGATCCTCACTGTGGTTTCTCAGCAGCTTCCTACCTTCATGTGTCATTTCCTGGAAGTGAAATGCTTCGCCTGTATGAAGTGTGGTGTGTGTGTGTGTGTGTGTTTGTGCGTTCCATAGGCTGCCCAGGGCTGTGATGTATATCTGTCTTTCTCTCCAGAGCCGTCACCTGTGGTTTGTTATGCAGGCCTCTTTACTCCCTCTAGGAGAGCTGTTTACTGTAACACACACGCACGCACACACACACACACACACACACACACACACACCAGAGTACAGTGTGATAACACAGCAGGGATGCTTAATCTGATCTTCCAAGCCAAGGGGGCTTCATTTTTTTTTTTTTCCCAGGAATGTTTTTGGGATAGATAGCTGCTTAAGCAGAAACGTGTTTTGTCTGAAACCCTACGAGACGACGTGTTTGTGTTGGAACGAAATGTTTATCTGAAGGAGCAAACACTCGGCCTTTATAAGTGTTAGAATAAAGCATGTTCTTGGTGACTTGTTGCACAATCGCCGCCTTGTTTAACGGCGTGCGTGCAGGGACGCGGGAGGTGGAGGAGCGGAGGGTGCTGCAGTAACCCCGACTTTCAGGATTCCTTTAACTGGAAATGCAGCTGCTGCCAGAACAATAATATCATCCAGATAAACCGATAAAGGAACAGAGTGTTTAGAGTAGTTTTTGAGTTAGTATGTAGGAGATGGGATTCCTTTTTAAACCACACCGATTATAATTTTTTGATTAGGTAACGAATGGCGCATCGCAATTTTTAACTCTTCATAGTTACATTTAATGTAGTGAGATGTTCCTGAGACTCTGCATCAGGGCCGAGGAGTTACGGCGCATTCCAGTTTCTTTTTTTCTTTCTTTTCGTAACGTGACATTTAGTGTTTAGTATCTTTTTAAAAAAAAAACGAACAAACAAAAAAAACCTGAGGCTGGTGAGGTCACAGGTTGCAGGTAATCAAGCAGTGCTTATATAACATTTTATTAATATCAAGTAATCGACATTTCAGGCTCAATATGGCCAACTAATTTGTTTATTTTTGCTCCGTGAACAGAAATAGATCCTGAAGAACGTCGGCTAGCTCTCCAGCTAGCTCACATCGATGTGTACCTTCCTGTTAAAGGTTAAATCGGCGTCCCTTCTTCCTTTTCATCTTCACCTGACGCAAAAGTATTACCGGCCATGTTGGCTGATGATGTCGCTGACTCTACTGCAGTAACGGTTTCAGTGGGTGACGTGAGTTTTACATGCTGACGTCGCAGTGCGATTATATTACGTAGCAGCACTCTCGAAACGCCGCTCGTCCAATCAGATCAGTGGACTGGAACGAGCTGTAGTCTTAACAGCTCCTGTAACTTTAAGTGACTTCAAGACTCAAGACTTCTTCCTTCAATGTAAAAGAAACGTCTCCTAACCGAAAACTTCACCGTGCTAACGAAAAAAGACGCTTCGCTTTGTTTTACACCACCACATTTGAATCTGATCATCATCATAGATAGGCTTAGATTGTGTGGAGCTCCTGCCTGTGGATGAGACGTCACTGTATTAGAAATAATATCGTAAATATTATTTATTAATATCCAGCAAATGAATCGACACCTGCTGATTGGAGGCTTCGGCTGAGCAGTGGTATAATCACTGCAGGCAATCTCCGTTAAAAGTGAAATGACTTGACTGTCATTCGGGTGCGACGTCAGAGCGCGGTGCCACATATACGTGAAAAAGTCGTTTATGTATAAACGCACACTGTTTAAAATGTCAGCTCCCCCAACGTAATACACCTTCCCCCACCTTCCTGTTCCCCCGAACGTGTGTGTTAAAGTCAGCGACGTGTCGTCGGTGGGAAGTCGAGCGTGACTGATCAGGATCGGAGTGCGAGAGTGTCTGTTTTAAAGTCCAGTCTTTGGTGAATTGATTTGTTGAAGAGAGGGAGAAAAAGCTTCCAGGGATGAGAAGAGTCGCCTCACAGGGCTGGTTCTGACTCTCGGGTCTGTAACAAATAGTAAACTAAAGCTAATTAACCCATTATATATCGGCTAAATCATACTTTAAGACGCATAAGTAATAAGATGGAGAGATATCTGGCCCTAAAACTCGTATGGTACGAGTCTGAATATTTGGTTTAAGAGCAGAAGCACTTTGTGGACACACGCGGTGATTAATCACGCACTTATCATTTTTTCTTCTAACGGCACCTCCTGACATGATTTATTCCTCTCCTAACGATTACAGTTTCTGTTAATTGAAGAACAGGGATTTTTTTCTGTCTTGTTTATAACGTCCACGAGACAAGTTAGTTCCTGTTCTCACTTACGGTGTAGCAGCTGTGAGCAGTCGTTCCCTCACCCGCCTCTCTCTGTCTTTCCCATGATGTCAGTAAGACAAAAAATAAAGTGCAGCTTTGTCATGTTACAGAGAAACTGCAAAAAAAAAAAAAAAAAAAAGAAGAAGCATAAACTCCTCCTGTCTGGAAGAGTTTCACAGAATTACAGCTTTACCTCTGACTGGTACTGGAGACTCCTTCCATAAATATTAAACAAACATCTGCGTACAGAAAACTTCACCATGTCAGTGAGATTTAGCGTCCTGTGAGGTGAGTAAGCCGTTGCTATAGAAACGATAACGTTAGTACGAGTGCATTAATATAAATCTACATTACTGTCAGAGCTGCTGTTATAGAAGGTTAATCAACACCTTCTGACCAATCAGAGTCCAGAATTCAGCCGCACTGTGGTCGAGAGAGAGAGTGTGTTCAGGAAAAGGAGATGATGATGGTGGTGGTGATGATGGTGACTACCAGCTAATTTTTTTTCCCGCACCTCAGCGCTGTTCAGCTGTTTTTAACGCGTGGCATTAACGTTAGTGTGAGCTAAAAATCCCCGAGGCTCGGTTTGAGAGATGGAGAGCCGGTGTGTGAGGAAACGGTTAAAGTGCATGATGGGAGATGGCCGGCTTGTTATGGAGGGGGTGTGTCGCGTCTCAGCCACTCACTCCAGCCCGGGTTTTACGCTCCTCCCTTCCTGCTGGAACTACTTGCGCTGTAAGCTCTCTCTCTCTCGCTCTCTCTCTCTATCTCTCTCGCGCTCTCTCTCTCTCTCTCTCTCTCACCCCCACACTCTCTCTGTCTCTCTTGCGCTCTCTCTCTCTCTCTCTCTCTCACTCACCCACACACACACACACTCTCTCTCTCTCTCTCTCTCTCTCTCTCTGCTTCTCGCCAGCTCTCTCACTGCTCTACGATCACAGGGCAAAGTTGTTACGGGAAAAGGCAAGAAAGCTCTCGCTTTTTTGGATGCCTTCTGTGCTTTTGTTTGTGACCTTATTGAAACCGTCTTTCCACAAACACCAGGGTTGCGTTGAAGCTCGACTGGGCAAAATTGGAAAATTTGAACCATGGGTTTTCTTTCTTTCTTTCTTTTTTTTCCTTTTTCTTTTTCATTTTTTCCCCCTGTGGTTCTTTTATAGAGAGAAATGTTTGCTAGCTCGCTAACTCATCCCTCACCACTGCTCAGTCGCTTTCCCTCCCTCTGGGACAGGCTGTCCTGACCCTCCGTCCCCTGGGACCCGTTCGATTGTTTATTTCCCTCCGGGTTACTCATTACCCCAAATTCCATCACGTTGTTTACTGTCTTACCTCCTGACATTCGGCTACGCGTAAATCCCATTTAGGACATGCGAAGCAGGAATGTAGAGCGCCACACGGGGCCCGGGCGTATGTTTTATTTAGAGCGTCTGTGCTGTGAACATGGCTGGGGCCTCTCTCTCTCTCTCTCTCTCTCTCTCATGGGACGATGCCTGATTTGTTTCTCTGCGTATTTGGTTTGTCCCACAAATCCTCACGTGCTTTAGCGTCCTGGGGAAAAACAGTTTTGCTCTGTTTCTTCACTAATCAGCTCTAGGCATGTGGCGATAAACGGTCTAGTGATTGTTATAATAGACGCTTCACGATACAGTCACTAGTCATGCGGTGTTTTTTTTGTTTTGTTGTTTTTTTTTTTTTGGAGATGTTTAAGACCGCATTTCATTCTCAGGAAAGACTTTCGAACAAAAGCCTCTTAAAGCAGAACCACTTTGTCTTTGGACTATTTTTAAAGACGTCCTTCTTGATGAAGACTGTCCTTTACTAAAGAATATTGCGGTTCTTACCACAGCGCTGTTGAATTCTGGGTTCTGATCGCTCAGGTGGTGTCGATTAATTTCCTGAGAGTAGCGCAGGTCGATACTGACGCGCTCGCTCTAATACGCTAGCGTTTCTATAGTAACAGCTCATTCACTGAGACGCTCCATGTAATCTAAAGCTGATAATAAACGATTTGTCAGAGAAAAATTGTTGATATGGGGAGGTTTTCTGCAAGGACATGTTTGTTTAACATTTTGTGGAAGGAGTCTCCAGTGTCAGCACTTGGGGGGTAGCGATCCGATGATACGCATTGGTGCGTCGATTTCAAATGCGTTGATTATTATCGAAAATGGAAAAAACAACTGGTGTGTAGTAGTAGTAGTAGTAGTAGTAATAATAATAATAATAATAATAATAATAATAATAATAATAATAATAATGTAGTTTGGCTGTGACTTTTAAAATAGTTTTTCTCTACGTCATCATTTATGAATTAACAGTAGTAACGGTAGTAATTTCATTTGTGTGTCTCTGTACGAGTTGTTTGCTTCTGTAAGCAGGTGTGTTAATGTAACGCATTGCAGTGCAGCATGCGGTGTGGGTTTCTCCGTAGTTTTTGGTCGTCCTCGCCGCGAACATTGGCGTAAAACCCGCTCAACACCGCCGCGTTATTAACGTTTCATTCCAAACCCAAAGGCTAAACGGTTGCGTGCGCTGCTGGCTGGCCTCGGGGCCGTTGGCGTGTCTGTGAGACGTGCGGAGGATCGGCGATGAGGGGTGGAGCTGACCCGGATTAAACCCGCTCCAGGCTCATTACAATGCTCTGCATTTTCAATGATGTGTAGGTCATTGATCAGAGCGTCGGGCGCCAGGCGTGCAGGCAGCACGAGCACCATCCGTCTCCATCCAGAAACCTTACACTGGACATCTGATACCTCTTACCCATCATGCACTGCGCGCCACAGAATGGCTGCCTGACGAGCAGGGCTGTGGAGTGCGTTACTGCGTAGTACTGAAGCACAACAACAACAACAACAACAACAACAACAAACACATGATAAAGATATTTCTCCGAATAATGAAATCAAAACACTTCCATTTCTAGCTTTGAAATATTTCACTGCGTTTGTTTTTTGAACGAACCGTTCGCCTTGAACTTCAAAGTGGATTTGTTCGTTTGAATATACAGAGAGTTCACATTTTCACAATATTCTTTAGCACTCGCAAATCCAGATTCGGTCTGAGCGACGGAGCCGTTTGTTTTGTAAGCATGCGTACAGAGCGTATCCTCGATACTTTACTCACGTCTGAGTGAACTATCTTGTACCTGACATCGTCACTGTCCCTTTACGTTGTTTGTGTAAAGGCTATGTGCTAGCTAGCTATGTGCTATTGCCTAGTTTATGGGTGGTGTCCATGTTTCCTGTTGCCTAGCAACAACACTTCAGCGATTCAGACCACTCGAATGGTTTTCTCAGGTTTCGGAGCACAAATTCCCAAGATTCATCATAACACCCGAAGTTACGATTTCAATACAAATGATTATACATTCCGTTTCTGACGTTTCTGTATCGTTTTGCTAAGGAGCTGCCAGCAGTACATGATGAATTTTTACCGCCTTTTTTTGAGAGTCTAATGACAGTGTTTTTAAAGTCTAAAAAAAGTAATCATCACCGGCTCTTGAGTGGCAGAAGAACGTTCGCCCTGTCGTCAGATGGCAAGTTCGTACCCCGTACCACGATCAGAGAGCGAGGAAGCACGTGCTGATGCTCGGCACTGCACTTCCTGCTGGATAGAACATCATCACGATGTGTTTCGGATTGCTAAAACCAGCAGAGTTGCATTTTTAGTTCTACTTTTAATTAATAAAAGGTTTTTTATTAAAAGATAAGATTACCGAGTTTTAACATCAAATCAACCGCGTCCAGAACAAACGTTACTTTTATTCCAAGTCTAAAGAATTTTTAGTGTTTTACAGTTTTATAACATCACATCCGCTGCGTAGCAGTCAGTGTTTATAATTGTTATTGAAAAGAAATTGAAAAAGAAATTTTTAAAAAATGGTGTTAGGAAAAGATAACATGATATCCCTTCAGATACTTCAGAAAAGATTTTTATTTTTAAAATTTCTCGTGATATTTTTAATATTATTATATTAATCCAACTCTGTTAGAGACGTCTTTGTTTTGATGGAGGTTTACAGTAAAATATATATTTTTGCTGCATGATATGATCAAATAAAATCTAATAATAAAATAAAATAAGAGTAGATCATATCAAAATCATAATAAATTATTCATATATATATATGAAATCAACTTATTTTACAGAATTTTTTACAGACACAAAATAAAATAAAGTTAAAAAATATGATTAATTAAAATAAAAATGTAATTATTAATTAATTTAATTTTTAAAAAATCAGTTTTTAGCCCACAGGTCAGAGCTACGACTTGTAATATTCATTACTAACACACACCACAGTTTTTTTTGTCTTTTTTTTTTAAATGTGTATATTCTGTGTGTGTATGTGTATATATATATATATATATATATATATATATATATATATATATATATGCACATGTAAGTAAATAAATAAATATCTATTTAAAGTGGGAGCGTCTGACGTTTCTGACGCCGTGGCTCCGACACGTGGTTTGGCGTCGAGGCTATTTTCAAAAGCAGTTTCGTGTCGAGGGGTTTGGCTTCCTTCTGAGCAGCTCCTCGGCTTGGTTTTTCCTGTTTGAATGCGCTTTCACTGCACCGCCGGCCCCGGCGTCTGTTGTACGAAGTTCGAGTGTGTAACCATGGTGACGAGCAGCTGAGCGCTCGCTGCAGGCCACCGCGAGTCTCCATTGGCTCCTTGACTAAAAGCGGAGGGGGGGAGGGGGGGCGCTGCGAGTGCTCGCTCGCTCTGTCTCTCTGTCTCTCTCTCTCTCTCACTCTCTCACACACACACACACGCACACTCTGCTCCCAAGGCTAAGCATGGTGTGTGTTTATAAAGGCTATCTCAGGGTAATAACAGGGATCTAACATCAGCTGCACCTGCCTGCTTAATTCATCCTAAACAAGCTGCAAGTTAAAGTCCTGATCCTACATTTCTACACTTCATACTCCTTTTCAAACTCATTTAAAAAAGCTGTGTTGTAACGTATATTCCATGATCAGCAACACTGCAAACACTGTTTAAGAAAAAAAAAAAAAACATTGTGGCGGTCGGGGGACACGCATGCGTTATGTCGTTACTTTTGTTTACTCAAATTCATGCAAATCCGATGTGGTGCACGTTTACGTTTCAAACTGTCCAAACCACGCTCAACACGCAGCTCACGACGCCCCAGGCGAAGTCCCTGACGCATACCCAGTGGTCTGGGAGTTGTTTTTTTTATTATCCTTTTTTAAATTTACTAACATTGGCGGAAATCACAGCCCGCTATTATCAAAATAATACTTCTTATTGAATTATTAGTCTTTTTTGACTCGTCTGTGGCATTGACTGAGTTTAATCCAAACCTAGAGAAAACGCAGAGGTGGAGCTTTAACTTTACGTTTTCCCTCCGACATCTTCAGGACAGAGGGTTTCGCTTTTCCTGGTAATGAAAAGCACTTTATCTTATTAACTTCAATGAAGAGAAAAAAGAGAGGGTGGTGAAGGAGCGATAATGTAAGCGGTAGCTTGTTTTGCAGATGTTCCACAACATTAAAAGTAACTATAAACGGATAAACAAACCCGCCTATAAATCTGTAGTTTAGAATGAAGTTAGTTCCTGTTCTCACTTACGTTATAGCAGCTATAAAAAGTCGTTCCCTCACCAGCCTCTCTCTTTTTTTTTTCCTCTCTCCTGAAGATAATGTCATGTTACCGAGAAACCACGCGATACGTCACAGGACTTTAAAGACACCGCTCTGCCTCAGCACTGACACTGGTGACTCCTTCCTTAAATGTTAAATGCACGGCTTTTCGAGGAAATGAACAAACACCTTCTGACCAATCAGGATCCAGAATTCAGCAGCGCCGTGCTATAACGTTTAATGCAGTGCGTAAATTCTTGCACTTGAGTGGAAACATTGCTGTGATGTGTAATTCTCTCTCGCTCTTGTCTTGCAGGTCTCGTAGCCGAGGCAGAGCTCAGGCTGATGATGAGGACAGCATGGACGCCACGGACGCCACGCTGCCGCCAGAGATGGGTGAGGGGAAAATTCTTTTTTAGCAGCACCAGCCTATCCGAGGCGTCCGCTCGGCGGTTTCGGTCTCGGTGCGTGTCCGCTGTCGCTCAGAGATCTGAGGTTGGCTTTGAAGAATTCATAGAGCGCTATTTCACATCCTCTCTGCTGAAGACTTTAATAGAAAACGGGCTGAAAGGAGCGGGGGGGATTTCTTCAGCAGCCTCCCCACACGCTGTCGTTTCAGTCTCGGTCTCAGTCCGAGGTGTCGGTGTTGAGATGAGCAATGACTAATACTTTCTGAAAGCTTTTAACCTCCTCGTCCGCTTTCCTCATAGCCGCTCTCGCCGTGATGCGCGCCGCAGCTGTTACCGCACTTCTGTCTCCCATCCCGGCCGTAGGCATACGGATACGTCAGAAAAATTCCCGTCCACACGAACAGTGTTTTTGAGAAGATCTCCGTCCGCACGTAAACGGGGGAAAAAAAACCGCTTTGAAGACACTCGCGTGCGAGTGCCAGCACAGTTATGCTACATCAGCCTGCTCGAGAAGAGCGTAAGCTGCGGATTGAGAAGTAGAGAAGACGAAATGCGGAAAAAAATTCCAACATGGGCCAAAGTTCGCAATGCCGACTCAGTACCCAGGATCCGTATCGGTCCCAGACCAGCGGGGGAAAAAAAAAAAAAAAAAGTATTTTATGTGCAGCTGGAAGTATTTACATATAAAAACATCGCGTTTTTTGTTAGGAGAGGTTTTTATTCTGTGATAATTTTTAAACACTTCAGGATAAAAAAAATCATAAAAAAAAAAAAATCTGATTTCTGTATTGTTATCAATATCAGAAAAGAAACACACACACACACACACACACACTTATTTCCAGGGACTTCGTTAAAATTAATGAACCATGGCGTAATGTAAAAAAAAAAAAAAAGAATTTATGATCTTATTTATTTAAAAATTACTTCATTAATAAATAATCTTTAAAAAATAAAAATGTATATAATAATAATAATATACATAATTTACAATTTTAAAGATTTGTACTTAATCAGCTGCTTTCAGTCAGTTTGTACGTATTAAAAAAAATATTTCAAAAACGAATAAAACGTCATCCTGATATTCACAGCATCTCAGAAATGTGTGCTGCGACATACTTTTATCATGATATCGATATTATTTTATCATATCGCCCAGCCCCAAACGGAGTTCTAGGCCATTCATAGCGCACTGAAAGCCGCACTGAGCATGTGCAGGGTCCCACGATGACGTCAGCACTTTTCAGAAACGCACGCTCTTCCTGTCTGTAATGAAAACACTGAAAATGGAGTTTTAAAATTTCTCCGCCTTCTTTTCTGCGGAGGCCAAAAAAAAAAAAGCAGAGAAAAGATTTTCAAAAATATCCGCGTGCATGTGAGCGAGGCCTCGAGGATGGCGATCTCAGCCAAGTGGGTTCTTTAAAAAAAAAAAAAAAAAAGTGGGTCACGACGAGGTTTTTTTGGGCAGCGTTCCATACTCCAGCTCCCCGTGTGCGTATTGCTCGGCCGGCCTGTGAAATCCCAGGACAGATTTTCATCCTTTAGGCATCATCACGCCCCGGGCTTTCGGCTTTATTGGGCTTGGATGTGATGTTAGTGACTGTATTGACATTAGCGACATTAGCATCACCATCATTTGAGCCGCTCCGTGTGGTGCCCTTAAACTCTACACTCATTAAGTGACATGTTCTTGCCTCCCCATCGCCTATTTCTGTTCTTTTTTTTTCCTTCTATTTTTTTCTTTTCTGGTCTAAGAAAAGCTGCTCGGAGATTAATGTCCTCGCTATTAATTACACTCTGGAGCCTGCCTGCTTCGACTTGTGGGATTTTCCAAGAAAGAACGGTCAAAGAGAGAAAAGGACTTCGAATTTTTGTCCTTAATGGAAGAGGAAAGTTTGATGTTTTTATCGGAGTTGTGGGAACTCGTCCTGAGCCTCTCACGCTTCCCTGTGTATCCGCTGCAGGGACGCGGTTTTGTGTCAAGACAATAAAGACGTAGTGCACGCTTCAGTGGTCCTGCAAACTACACGGATGTTTTTTCTTCTCTCCTCCACAGTGGATTTTGCTGAAGGGGGAGGACCGAAAATCCCCGTCGCTCTTGTAATGAGTGACCGCGAATCACGCTCGGGTCACTGACTCAGAACAGCTCATTTCAGTCTTTTGTATTCATTTTTTTTGAGGCAGGTAGTGGAGCAGAAGAAACAGCTGCGGACGGAAACGCGAACTCGGTCGTCGTCCTGCTCCTGCGTAACAGAATAGGCAGCAGATAAAATGTTCAGGTAGGCTTGATGTTCTGAGTAAGGAGTAAGGAGATGTTGATGCAGTTGGATGCGGCGTGATTGAGACGGAAGAGAACTGGAGGTGATTCTACTCTCCATGTTGCGGAGATTGGAGGCTGCCCTGTGATGAAGTGTTTTACCAGTTTGCAGGCCTCTGGAGGAACAGAGGAACACTGTTCACCCTAAAGCACACAAGGCCAGCTGCAGGAGTTAGTAGCCGAGTGAGTCTCTGTAGGATATAGAGCTCTCAGATGGACTGTGGAGTGGAAGAGTCTGGAATAGTGCTGGGTGATATCTGAAAATAATTTTAAAAAAGAAATTACATTTTCATAAAAAAATGACATTGCTCTGCACTCTTCATATCATTTTTTTTTTTCCCTCGATTTTGGTCATTTTTTTTTATTTCCCTTCCACTAGCTAGAGCTCTTATATCATACAACAGCTACAAAGCAAGCAGGGTGAAGGCTAACCTACTCCAAGACACGTGAAGACAAGCTAACTGCTGGAGGAAGGAAAGCTCTATCTGCCCTCTTCCACATACATTCATTCCCAGGTGCCTATGATTGGCTAGTGTCACTGTGATTGACAGGGATTAGAGAGCATGCCCTCCCACCCGAACGGCATGCATAACATCGCTGTCTTGACTCTCGAATCCAGGATTCGAACTCGCGATCTCCAGACAATAACGCGAACGCTTTTCTGTCGCGGTACCCAGGAGGCCTGGTTTGTACCTGTATACGGGTGCAGAAGTCATCGTTCACATACTCTCCTGCACACTTCATGTCCATCCGAATGATGGCCACTAAATGCCAAAACATCCCTGTCCATCTGGTTAAAAAGAGTTTAGAGATTTCATGCCCAGTGATATTAAACACACACACGAGTTCTGTCTCTCTTTAAAACGGTCCGCCGTCGTCGTGATTGCTGTCATGATCCGCATCTCAGTTCGAACACTGTGATCCTACGTTCAAAGAAGTATTTACTTTTCTGGAAAATCCAGACCACTGGTACGCAAGGCAGGCATTTTTGCTAGGATTTGAGAGGTTTTTAAAATCAAACACTAGCTGTAAAAAGAAAACTTACCAGTGTTAGTCCTCAAAAATGGGCTAAAATTGTATACAACATGTTCTGTAAATTCAGTGCATCTTTAAGTAAGGGCAGATGAGTTCCTCTGAGTGTGTGTGTATGTGTGTGTTCTTAGTAATAAGTGCATGTAAATGAATCTGTGTGATCTGAAGCACTTCCAGTATAAAAGCACTTCAGTCTGTCATTCACCGTTTCCTTAGTACAGCATTAAAAAGACTGTTTTGCATAAAAATGACCGTTATTAAATATGGTGGCTTTTTTAAATGCTGGTGTTTTGTTATTAAAACTAAATTAGCTACAGTGTTTTATAGTGAGCTGATACTTATGGAAAAAAAATAATATTGATTATATATTTCTGTTAATAATGAAAAATGTGGGGGGAAAAAAGAATGTGTAATATAATTTTAAAAAATCATAATAGTTTGTAAACGAAAAACGAGCATAAGAGTAAATCAAAACAATAAAAATCATACAAGTTACAAATAAAACAAGTTACAAATAAAACTCAACAAATCACAGCGTGTGTAAAATATGGCTTTAGCTGGTTTTTAAAAAAAAATAAAAGAAAATAAAATACAGTGATGTGCTGGAGTTGCCTGTCTGACCTTTACGGGTGGAGTCAAACCAGATTCGAATGATTTGTTTATTCCTTGAAATTCCCACTCAAATACCCGCCCATTTAAACAAAGCTCCGCCCCAGAACCCACGGTGATGCAAACAGAGCTGGAGCACTAACTCGAGTGATGACATCACTTTCACTCGGACATTCACCGAGTTACAGTTCAGCTCATACTGATTTACGGATGGAGGATGTTCATGGGTGGCGTCGCTGTCCTTTTCGTTCTCTTTCATGAAAGAACAAAACGTGTTCACTCGATTTCTTCAATGGTGATAAACGACTCCCATCTTGGAAGAGTGCTGGTTTAACTGCGTTTCTCGTCATTAAAGCAGAAAAGTTTTTTTTTTTTTTTTTTTTTTTCCCCCCTCACAGGAGAATAATTTAGCTGCGCTGGGCGCTTGATGATTTCAGACAGAGATGTGGGCGGAGTGAAGGAGTGTTAGGGGCGTGTCTATAAATGGCTGACAAGATGCACTCAGTCTTTCTGGACCAGAACACAGTTTTTTCCAAACACTTGTTCTGAGCTCATGGATTAAACCGTTATTTGTGTAGTAAGGAAAAAAACAAACAAACAAACAAAAAAAAAAACAATTGCACATTTAATCTTCACGTGTAACAGATGCTTGCTGGGTAATGTGAGTTGTGTAGTAACGTGCTGCAGTGCTTTGTGCAAAGTCAATGAATTAGTTAGTGTAATTAAACACAGGTTAATACATTTTACCATCGTGCATGCGTGTTACCATGGTAACCAGGCGCAGATATTATTATATTATTTTGTTGGTCCCGGCGGTCCTTTTTGTTTAGCTTTGTGTTTTAACGTTTGTAAAAGCAGAGGTGTGTGTTCTGCCGTGTTATTAACCGTGACCTGTCATGGACCCTGCGCCGCAGTGCGATCCTCACACCCAGCCTCATGCCGTAGCGGACGAAGCGCCGCGTCACACACCCGTGGCTTTTCGTCGCGCTCCTGACACCAGTGCTCTTTAAAGCATCGGGGGAAAAAGAAAAACAGCATCACACCTTTTCACACGGCGTTTAACAAGTGCTGGATGGGCAAATCTGCCACGAGAGACCCCGAGTCCCTCCCTCCTCCTGCTGATCCAAAGGTCACGCCGGCCGTTGGGGCTTCTAGCTGCTTTTGTGTTTAGAAAAACAACAATGTGGGGATTTATTTATTTATTTATTTTTTAACTCTTCACACTCATGGACAGTCAGTTTAAAGCTGTTTGTAGGAGAATACAAGATGGAAAACACCTATTTACTGTAATTTAACAGAAACGATGATCCTGATTCCTCTCACTCTTTAGACTACCAGCATATAATATTGATATCGTGATGATGAAGGTCATAATTATGATTAGGATGGGCAATCTGACAGAAATCTCATACCATAATCGATATCATATCGAAGGTATTTCTATGAAACATGATGTACAGTATATCATAATATATATTGGCATGCTCACGAACTGCCAGCAATACCATAATTTTGCATTTAAAAATATTTTAAAATAAATTCATTAATAAATAAATTTGTAAACATGTATGTGTGTATATATATATATATATATATATAGTTACAGAACATATATAACATTGAAAATGAAAGAAAAAATACAGATTTTTTGTAAAAAAGATTTTTTTTTAAATTATTTACAAAAACGTTAAAAAATAATTTAATGAAATGATAGTTACGATGACAATATCTCAGAAAGTATATTATAACATTTATCATGATATTGATATTATAAAAAAAACTAGCCTTGATTTAAAATTTTTAGTTTTTTTAGCCTCTGAAATTGACTGATCGTGCAACAGTCCTTAGCTCTGCAAATTTTTTATATTTTAGTATTGCTATATTTTGTTTACATATTTGTTGTGAATTTTGTATTTTGTAAATATGTATTTTGTATATAAATGATTAGAAATCGTTTTTATGGAAGTTTTTTTTTTATTTTTTTTTTTTAAATTCATATGGCACGGAATTTT
The DNA here is from genome assembly GCA_037576675.1 of Pangasius sanitwongsei. Lineage (NCBI taxonomy): Eukaryota > Metazoa > Chordata > Actinopteri > Siluriformes > Pangasiidae > Pangasius > Pangasius sanitwongsei. Next base: position 29,575,344 of record CM075003.1, on the reverse strand, counting down.
CACTACATTTTCACTAAATTGACTGGAGAAATGACTGTGAATAGTGTAACCCAGGGAAGGTGTGGGTGAGGTGCAGCCAGGTGTAGAGAACTGGTTTCATTAAGAGCGTGCGGTCCAGGTTCCGTGAGCTGCTCTCTGTATGATTCTTCCATATTTGGAGAAATGAGGTCACGCTGTGGTTAGACAGGTTGATGTATAGCCTGTTTGTGTGTGTGCTTGTGTGTGTGTGTGGGTGTGTGTGACCTGATGCACTTCTCTGCCCATGCTGGTGTACTGTGACACACTGACCCTAATCATAAGGTCAAATTTATTTAAGATGAAAATGGGATCTGGGCTACACACACACACACACGCACACGTTGTAATCCAGAGAGCTCACATGCGGTTTCTCCTCTTCATTTGCGTGACGGATTGATTGACAATCGAGCGGATGATAATTTAGTCGTCCTGCCCGCGGTCTGTAATTTCATTGATTTGCATCTCAGCTCCCTTGTTTCAGTGTCAGAACTGAACGATTTCAGATGAAGGATTTGAGACTCGTGGTGTATAAAACCTCCGCAGGGGAATGATGCAGCAGAGCCAGGGCTCAGTTTCCCCGAGCACATGTTGATGAGTGTACGCGTAATGATGTACTGTAGGTGTGGGACATGGGTAAGGACTGAAACTCTCAGGGTGTGCCGAGGAAGGACAGTAATCAGTTCAGGGGCGGCGTAATGAGGCCTCGTGCTAAGTGGAGTTGATGAGTTTCCAAGAATAGCATGTTCCACTGTGTTTTACTCCCCTTACACCACAGCAGCCTGTCAGCGATAACAATGTATTGTTTATTAAAGAAGTTTATTAAATAAGTTGGTTCCTGTTCTCACTTGCATTAAAGCAGCTATAAACATCAGCTTGGATTAAAGCAGCTATAAACAGTCTTCCCCTCACCAGTTTCTCCAAGTTTTGAAAAGTTGGAATTTCGAGGCAATAAATCAGAATAATTTGAAATTTAAGATAATCAGAATTTCGAGATAAGTTTGAATTTTGATAAATCAAAATTTTGAGGAGATAAGTCAAAACTTTGAGATAAGTAAAATTTTTAGGTAATAAATTAGAATTTTGAGAAGTTGAGATTTTAAGAAGTCAGATATTTGAGATTAAAAAGGCAACATTTTGTCAAACTGCTGCTGCCACAAATAAAGAAAAAACAATGTTATGCAATATTTTTTCTTTTCTGGCTGGCGGGTATGATACATACATAATCGACACTGTGGTATTTTGAAACAAAACAGTGAATCAACATTTCTTCTTGTTTTTATTAAGTCTCCCAGTTGTAGCATTTGGAGCAGAGCCGTGAATTTTATTGTCTTCTCTCTTTTTTTTTTTTTTTTTTTTTTTTTCTTTTCTTTTTTTTTTCTTCTCTCCTCTGTGGTGGTGGGCAGAAGCCATGGAGCTGGACGTAGACGACGATGAGGAGGAGGACTTCCCTCAGACGCTGTCGCCGTTCTTCCAGCGCTCCGTGTCTGAGGACTCGGCCGGCTCGTCAGCCTCGACCACTGGGAAAGCCAAAACTAGGTTAGTGAGAGGTGTATATACACACACACACACACACACACACACACACACACACAAAATGAGCTGAGTCACATCTCTGTGGCTTTATAGCCGAGAAGAGTGAGAGGATTTTTTTTGATGAATAGCAGTGATGGAGAATGTGTTTGTGCTGCCGGGGGGTTAAAAAAAAAAAAAAAAAGACTGTGTACAAAGCAGAGGGCACGTGACAAAAAGAGCTCAGGCTGTGTGTGTGTGTGTGTGTGTGTGTGTGTGTGTGAGAGTGGTTCACCGGGGTCAGTGAGAATGAGGGGGAGGAGGAAAGCAGGGGTGAGCAGCAGTGGTAATTGAGCAGGGGGATGATGGGAAGAGGAGGGAGGCCGAGACCCGGCACGATGCAGCCTCGCGACCTGCTGATGTCATTAATACACAGAGGAAAGAGGAGGAGGAAGAAAACCCGCGCTCCCTTTCTACTCCCAATTAGCGGCGATTGTCCGCTTTCCGCTGTGCAGCGTATTGAGCAGCATGTCTGCGAGAGGAGGCCTTTTCCCTCGCCTCTCCACGTGCACCACAGCCACATGCCTCCGCTTCAGTCAGAGCGCGGAATTAAGGACGGAATAACATTAAGGGCGCCACTTATTCCTCCACTTACACCACAGCATTTTACCAGCGCTCACACTTTCATTAATTACTGAGCGACACATCGCACTTTTTAAACAGTTTATAGGTAGATTTAATGTTGTGGAATGCCCGAGATGCAAGTTAGCTCCACAGCGTGGTTGAGTTCTTCAAGCTGATTGGTCAGAAGGTTTGCGTTATTTTTGTATTAGTCAAAACTTTGGGATAAGTCAGCATTTTGAGATAATAAATCAGAATTTCAAGATAATAAGTCAGAATTGTGAGATGTCAGAATTGTGAGATGTCAGAATTGTGAGATAGTATGTCAGAGCTTCAAGATAATACATCAGAATTGTGAGATAATACGTCAGAATTGTGAGATAATACGTCAGAATTGTGAGATAATACATCAGAATTTAAAATAAATCAGAATTGAGAATACGTCAGAATTGAGATGTCAGAATTGAGATAATACGTCAGAATTGTGAGATAATACGTCAGAATTGTGAGATAATACATCAGAATTTAAAATAAATCAGAATTGAGAATACGTCAGAATTGAGATGTCAGAATTGAGATAATACATCAGAATTGTGAGATAGCACGTCAGAATTTTAAGATAATATATCAGAATTTTGAGATAATGTCAGAATATAATAGCGTGGCTTGGACAGTATATCCGACTGTAACGAAAACGACAGGTTTATATTAATGAGCTCATTCTAATGCGTTATCGTCTTTATAGTAACGGCTCGTTAACAGGGACTCGATCAGTAGTTGCAGCATTTTTAGTAAAACTTTATGTAGCTTTACCCAAGTTTTACCGACAGTGCTGCAGTTATTGAACCTGAACAAATTTATTCCTAAACTGTTTCCACAAGCATTTACCCAAGAAAGGTCATATTCATGAAAATCCATTTATTAGGTAAAAATAATCATATCCCACGTTTCGCATCTGAGTGTGTATAAATATTGCTGAGGCTTTTTTTGGTCTTTGAGTTAGAATAATTGCAGTAATGCCGTTTCCTTCGTGCTCCTGTGTAGCTGTAGTTGTGTGCGAGTTAAATGTCAGTTTGCGCTTGACGAGCAGCTCTTTTGGCATCCGAGTGAGCCGGAGTGTGTTTCGGTGTCATGCTTATCCAAGTGGATCGTCATCTCCTCCCCCACAATCCCACCCGAGCAGAACCTCCGCTGTCAGACGCGTTCCAGCGTTTCCATCCGGCCAGCAGGGAGTTAAAGAGCCCAGAGGAGCTGAATGCAGCGAGGAGGAAAAAGACACGACTGTGTGTGCCGTGTCTCTGCTTCATTTAGGCCAGAAGTTGCATTTCCGTGTGTGTGTGTGTGTGTGTGTGTGTGTGTGTGTGTGTGTGTAGCTCTTTAATTTCTTATAATTCTGTGGGTGGAATTATATTTCTTTTAGAATCTTAACTTTTGAAATGAATTGAAATGTCCTTCTACCTTCAACCTCTTGCACTCCAAAGTAAAGTTTTTTTATTCCTTTAACGGAGACAAAATGCGTTGTGTGTAAAAGGTACGTGGATATGTTAGCCTGCTTTCACACTGAGGAAAAGCTCTGGACGTGGTGCTAATGTGGGGAGAAAAATGGTTCACGTGACTCATAACCAGTCCTAGCTAGTACTGCCTGTCGCTCTAGCCTGGCTCGCTCTGGCCTAACTCGCTCTGGCCTAACTCGCTCTAGCCTGGCTCGCTCTGGCCTAACTCGCTCTAGCCTGGCTCGCTCTGGCCTAACTCGCTCT
>CM075003.1:29550293-29561951 GCA_037576675.1 Pangasius sanitwongsei | reverse complement strand
CATCCCTTCATCAATAACCGTCCTGTTAGCATCATGAACTTTTCCCACACTGCCATCTTCCAGCCTTTAGTTTAGTGTTGATGAATGTTGTTGAAGATGAGATCGGAAGCTGTGTGAGTGTGTGTGTGTGTGTGTGTGTGTGTGTGTGTGTGCTGTATTCAAAAGCTTCAGAAGGTTATTTAGAGCGTAATTAAATCACTGCGTTATCCGCGGCGAACGCGCCGAGACAGACGTCACGTCTGTTGATGAATGGATGGCGTGTGACATTATGTTTTGGCACCCCGCTGACCCTGCTCTGTGAAGAGCGGTGTTCATTTGGAAAGCCACTTGGCTACGTTACAGTTTTATTCCTGACTGCGCGTTGTATAGGATGTGATGAGCGGTCAGTGCTGCTGCTGTTCGTGGACTCCGTGTTGTGCAGTTAGTCTTCAGATCATGACGATGCGTGAAAGTGTGCAGTCTGCAGTTTCGTTTGCGTTAATTATCGATCGAAAAATCCACCAGTTCTTACGTTTCAGCATTACGTTTTGTCTCTTGAACGATTCTGAGATTCCAAGTCGTCATTTGTGGAGTTTTTTTCCGTGATGGATGGAAACTATATGTTTAAGAAGAAGGAAGTGGTCAATTTTTTATTAGCATTAAATCAATTTAAAGCTAAAATTTGCTGCAAATTTGACAAAACACTTCGCAGTGTATAGTGTTTTAAACGTTGTGGTGTTGCATCGGTATGTCCTTGAGTAATATTTTATGACCTATTCATTAGCACTGCTGTGTCTTTGTCTAGTTTGTCTGATCTAACATTTTTATTTTGTAGTTTTTCAGCTTTACCTGAGATGAAAAGTGCAGTATAAATAAACCCCTGAGTGAGACACGTCACTATGACGTCGAAGAAAAAGGTGTTCATAATTCATATTGCTTTAATGAACCTACACAGCTCATGTAAAATCTACAAGAAACTAGCAAGCTAGACATCGAAGTCTCGTTCATACTATGTTTAGTAGCGTCTCGGATTTTAATTGTGTAATTGTGTAGTGTTACGTCTTGAGTGCCCACAGATGACAAAGTCGCAGTCATCAAGAGATTTGTAAACCTTCCGTTTCTCTCTAGTGTAAACTCTCAGAGTTGCTACGAGATGTGTAAAGATGTCCGTGACTGCAGGCTAGAGCACCGCTTAGCATCCTGACAGGACGCTGATCAGCCCTACGAATCATCTAGAGTCGCACCAGGTGAAAGTGTTAGCTTAGCTGAACAGCATTCCCTGTCTTTCAGTGGAGAACGTGTTCATCTAACGTCAATCCGATTCCTAAATAAATTCCTTGACAGATTCTCGGGCAGATTATACCCAAGCAGTGTCAGGTTGCTAGGCAACTCGGGTCTTTTTGTAACCAGGTTGTGCGCGCATCTCTTTCTGCTGTTTCAGGGAGTTTTCCTCGTCACTGATGGTCTCTGAATTGTTCACTCAGGATCTAGAGCTACATCCAGGTTTCTGTAACGCTGCTTTGCGGTGAGGTTTTGCGACGCTGGTGCAGCAGGGTAGTTCCGTTACCTCACAGCTCCAGCGTCTCCGGTTCGATCCCGAGCTCGGGTGACTGTGTGTGAGGGGCTTCACATGTTCTTTCCTGTGGGTTCTCAGGTTTCCTCCCACCGCCTGAAAACATACTTATTGTTAAAAGAGCTACACAAATGCAAACAAGTTGAATTTTAATGGAAATGCCTCATAGTGTGAATAAAAATTGAATCGAATCATGAGTCAATTCAGGGAAAATGAATCGAATCATTTCTCATCGCTAATGTGAATAGACCTTTTATTGGTGCAGAAGAAATGGATGTGTGTGTACACAAGTGTGTGTGTGTGTGTACGTGTACACGCATAAGTGTGTGCGCGTGTGTGTATGCATAAGTGTGTGTGTCCCCGTGTCTCCTCACTCATATAAACCTTAATGAGAAGGAGGTAAAGTGGCCTTTTTTTAATGTAAAGTAACTGTGTGTGTGTCTCTCTTCTGCTGATATCTACACCTTAACGTGAAGGAAGTGGAGTGCTCATCTATTTTAGGTCTGAAGTAAGCCACAGATAAGGTGTACGTGTGTGTGCGTGTATATATGTGTGTGTGTGTGTGTGTGTGTGTGTGTGTGTGCGCGCGTGTGTATATGTGTGCGTGCGTGCTTGTGTGTATATGTGTATATATATGTGTGCGCGTGTGTGTATATGTGTGCGTGCGTGCTTGTGTGTATATGTGTGTATATATATATGTGTGTGTGTGTGTGTGTGTGCGTGTGTGTTTTCCACCTCCACTGATATAAAGCTTAATAAGCAGGAAGTGGGCGTTGGAGGCGTGTGTTTCGGTGTGTATGCAGATGTGTTGGGGTAGGAGGTGAGAGTATGCAGTAGCCTTTCATGCCGAGGCGTGTGCAGAGCCACTCTGGATGCCCCTCTTCAGTCCGGGGCTCTTTTTAAATGTTAATTCCCGTTTTCCGCTTCTCTTAGTCTCTCCCTCTCTCTCTCTCTTTCTCTCTTTCTCTGCCTCCGTATCCGGCGGTGCTCATCCCCCTCTCTGAACAGTCAGTCGTTGTGTGAGGGCCAAGTGTGATAGCTCCTCATCGTGCCGTGTCTGTTCCTGTCTCCATAATATCACCATTACACCATTACACCTTCCTGTACACGGAAGATACAGAAAAAAACGTATATATGTGCACAATTACGTTTAAGCCGCCTGCACCCGAGTCAGTGGTTTATATTCTATTCATAAAGTGAACTAAGGGATGGCGATTTTGCAAAAATATCATACTGTGATACATGTATCATGATATTAACAATGCAACACAGTAAAGTATTGGAAATAACCCTGTAGGTATGAAAATAATTTAATATCTAACAGGTCACTTGTTTCAGTGAGTAACAGTCAAGTTCTAAGACCTGAGCATGCCTCAGTACTCAGAAAAGTGAATCTTTAATTCTAATTTATTGCAGTGTTCATGTCATGTTGTTGGACAGGTGTCACAGTGGAGAGGTAAAGGGTTAATAAAGGAGCCGACGTATATGATTTTTGGTGTCGTGCCACAGTGATATGGGAAACATCTGAATAATAAAGCACTCGTCAGATCAGATATGCTAGAGTTGTGCTCAAAGGTCCGTCACTGGGCTTCGAACTCACAACCTTCTGGGTGAATCAGTAGCTCTGAGCTTCGGGGACAAAAATAACACTTGCACAGCTTTAGTAGACGATCAGTCAAGACATGTTTGCTTTTCCAGGTTAGCTTCTTCATACTTGCACTAGAGCTACAAGGCTAAAGTAAGGAGCAGTGATAGCTACCAGTTTAGCGTCATGTAAATCACACACACTGAGTTGTTCAGTAAACGCAAAGCTTGGTATTGCTATTGTATAACTGTTGCTTAGCTACCAGTTTACCCGAGGTGGTTCTGTAGGGCCTGTTTCCTGTTTTAATTTAAACAGTTAAATCCTATGTGCGTTAGAAAGAATTGAGGATACCTGAAAAAAACGCAGTATATTACAGCAGTAGGAAGGGCTGAGACGTGCGTGCGTGTGTGTGTGTGTGTGTGTGTGTTGCCCCTTGTGCTTTTGTACCCTTGTGTAAAAGCTTTATTTCCTCTTCCTCCTCAGGATCAGCTCTCCAGACAGCGGACTGCACTCGTCCTCAGCCCCGGGGAGCACAGACCCGTTCAGCGAGGAGCCCGTCCACAAGCTCTGGGACGAACTGGGCCAACTCGGCCTCCCACACGACATCAACGTGCAGTCCTTATTCGACCCCACTGGTAAGAGCCGCCCCGCAGAGCAAACGCAGAACTACCATCAAGTGATGGATGTGTTCAGTCCAGCTATTAAGGGCCTCGGGGTTGTTGGGTAAATTGGTTCACTTCACCAGTTTGAGTTAGGAACTATGATGGATGTGGAAAGATACTCACAAAATACAATATTGCCTTATTGTGTTCTGTGCTTCTCGGAACGTGCACCAACACACAGCGTTTTTTGGCATGTTTTGTGCAAAAGCGATGCTGCAGAATTGTTGCGCCTTGGCATTCCTACCATCTTTTGCACAGTTTAATTGTGAAGTAAAGATGTACAGTCAGCTCCAGGATTATTAGCCTCCAGAAAAGAATTTCTTTTTTAAATATTTTTATAAGGATTTTTTTTTCATTAATGCATGAGTGAATTTACTTCAGTTGGATTTCTCTTGTATTTTTGTGAGATTAACCTAATTAACCACAAATACATATTTTTGTTTCATTTTTTTTTTTATTGAAATTTATTCTCATTTTTTTTTAAACCCATCTTAACCAAGGGTGCCAATAAATCTTAAATTAACCATTGGGTGATTTCGTAAATGACGGATCTTTATCACTGATTTAAAAAAAACATGCTATTGGAAGGCTGATATTTTACAGTGAGGGGAAATACGTGTTTGGACGCTTTTGTTTTTGTAATTTAATAAACTTCCAGTGCGTATATCCACTGCAGGTGTACACACATGATGTGTTTTGACTTTGTATTTGTAAAGCTGAACAAAAAAATTTGTATCCAGAGGCATAAACGAAGATGATTTCAGTGCAGTTTGTTAGTTACTGTGTACGTGTTGCTGCTGCTGCTGCTCTCAGGTCGTCCTGCAGCTCCTTTCGAGCGACCGCTAGCTTCTCTCCTGTCCTCCTTATCATTATTCTGAGTGCTTGCTGTGAAAGCTTGTCCACGGACGATTAGTTTGCGGTTCCATGGACTTTCCACCTGCGTGTTATTGAACCAGTTGTACTGACAGGGATGGTTAAGGTCTTTGCTATGCCTCTGTAGCTTATTCCATTCAATCATCGTTTAATGACGTCCCTGAGAACTTCGGGAAGCTCCTTCTCCTTCACCTTCACCTTCACCTTGAGTGAAATCTCCCCAACCAACACCAACATCTTTTATAACGACACCAGGTGCGATTCGCATGAGAACATTTCTTGCAGTATTTCTGCGTGATTGTTTTGTACAAGGTAAGAGAGAAGCCGGTAGTCACTCGAAAAGAGTTGCAGGACGAGCTGAAAGCAGCAGGAGCAACAGTTACACAGAAAGCAATAAGCAACGACCTGCACCGCAATCATGCAGATTTATTGGTTCATATCGAGTACAAAAGCAAAGCACATTACACGTGTAAGTCTGAAATGATTACACGCACTGGGATTATATAATATATAATATAATCAAAAATCCAAGTGTCTGAATACTTAGCTGTGTACTGATTTGACTCGTACAACTGATTGAGTTGTCGTAATGATTCACTACATTAGTGATTCTCCAACGGGATATACACTCTAAATTGTCAAAGAGGGTAAAAACTTTTGACAGTTTGGTGCTGTGTAGTGGTTTATGAAACAATTTCAAGGGAGTAGCAATAACAACAACAAGCCAAAAATAACCCAGCATTCCTAATAATTACTCATTTCAGTAAACAATGATTGTTGGTTATTCACGCTGTGTGTGTGTGTGTGTGTGTGTGTGTGTGTGTGTGTGTGTGTGTGTGTGTGTGTGTTCGTGTTGCAGGGCAGTGCTGTGCTCACCTGCGGTGTGCGGCGTGGTCAGAGGGGGTGTGGCGTGGTGAAGGAGGCCAGGCTCAGCTCTACGTGGACAAAGCCATTGACTCAGGGAGCACAGAGGTCAGCACACTGCTTAGTTATTAATGTTCCCGTTGTTGTGTTTGCTTTGATCGTTGTGCTTCCTGAGCGATTTAACTGAACGAGAGAGCAAATTAATGAGAAATGTTACGCCGCGTCCACAGAAGCGATCAGCGGCTGACTGTTTAATTTCTTATGTGATCAAAAGGGGAAGAAGAGATACTGTTAAGTGAAAAGGTTGTAAGTGTGTATGATAAAGCACATTAATGTGACGCTGATATTAATCTCGGATCTGCGAGCGGTAGAGATGACACCGGGATGATACCAGCGCAAAATTGTGGATCAGATATCGCAGAAAAAAAGAGAATGAATTTCATCCGATCCTGTAACAAATGGAGAAGCTTGGACTGGAAATATTGACATAGAAAAAGACTGAACTGGATTTTTTTTTTTTTTAAGGCTTGATTTTTATTATATTTAATATATGAATTATATTTGCATTGTGAGTGATTTTTGTGTAAAAGCTACAGTTTTGTGTATGTTGTGTTTTTAGCGATGTATTTTTTTCTCCGTTTTCTTTAAGGCTTTCAGTTTTAAAATCCTTTTAAAGCTTAGTAGATTTTAAAGGAAAAAAACATCAGATGAGTATAGATCTTTCGTCTGACATTCAGTGTTTCTGTGTTGCATCAGAAAAGAAGTCGTATCGTGCCATCTCTAGTCAGAATCACTACGATTCATGAAAACCTGTTTAAAGATTAAAGTTCGCTCAGATTCAGCGTTGACCCTGTTTGTGCCAAGTACCAAAGACGCACCTCGCTAGTTACAGTGGAGGAGCGGCTGGTTATTTGTCTCAGTATCCACGCTGGATTTTGTCCAACCTGAAGTAGTCCTGGACTCGGTCGTCATGGCGCCATAGCTCTCGGATGACATCAAATCGTTAGCTTGTCAAGACGATAAAGTCTCACGCACCCATTTTTCTACCCAACATGTTTCCTCGTCTCCTCTAAAGGACATGCAGTAGACATGCGGAATGAGGAACGATAGCCCTATGATAGCGCTGTAGAAAGATCTATGAACGATCTGTGTTTTGAGATGACGTAGCACAGCTTCACCCTGGCTGTAAAGTCGCCTCTCGTTCGTACGGTGAGCGCAAAACGCTATAGGCTCATCTGTAGACCCCCTAAATGTAGGTTACTACTTACAAAACAGCTTTTACAAACAGTTATTATGTAATCCTCTGGATTAACATTACGCCTTCCTCAGCTGAGTGAAGTGCTAAGGACAGGCTATACTGCTTCAAGAAATCAGCAAGATAAACTTTAAACATCACGAGCAGGACTTTGTAGTCTATGCAGAAGTTAACTGGCACCTGATGTAGCCTGAATAAGACTGATGGAATGTGCTGTGACGTGCTAGGAAGCATTTTGCGTTGAGATTTTTGCGTTTTTATGCCGACGTAAAGCCACGGAGTGAGACTTGTTTTCAGTAAATTCTACAGCATTCAAAATCCTTCAAATCTTCGTACGTGGTTTTTAGCTTGCATTATAAGACAGTGGTGTGTTACAAACGATACAGTACACGCTGTGTGTTTTGCGTAATGCATATTGTGTCAGAATTGAATAAACAGCTGGATGGGCCACGCCCAGTCAACACAGGAATCAGACATGCTTTTTCACTCCTATGAAGTAAGGCTTAATTACCAGGATAAAAAAACGTAGCTATTTTGCTAATCCTGCCTCAGTGCGCTACATAACCATCGCTCATTGATTACACGGCGAAGACAGGCGAGCAGAGCCGTGATTAAGTATTCCGAGCGAATCGTGAACGAGCTTATTATCGGCGGTGAGAGAGTGGGCGGAGGGCACGCGCAGGTCTCCTGCTCTTTAAAATATTCTCCAATTAGGATCGGATCAGTTCGGCGCCGCCGCTGTGCTCTCACGTGTGAAGCAGAGGCTAATTAACACGACGTGATGTGGCAGACACGGACACAAGGGAAGTGTGTGTGTCTGTCTGCGGGGGGAAGGGGGGTGTTTGCGAGGGGGCACATGGGCACATTAGGGGTAATTAATTGTTTTTATTTCGACTCATTTTCCTCACCTCCGGGACCTGATAACATCTTAGCCAAGTGTGTGTGTGTGTGTGTGTGTGAGAGAGAGAGAGAGAGAGAGAGAGAGATAGATAAGTTAATAGCAGAGTCAGTTGTTTGTAGGATATTATTAAATAGAAAACGTGCCAGTCTCCAATCTGGCCTTGTATTTTAATTCTTTATTATTATTATTATTATTATTATTATTATTATTATTATTGTGTGTGTGTGTGTGTATCGACTGTTTTATAACGGCTTTGAACACGACTCAATCTGAGCCAATCAGGTTTTAGATGTGAGACTATCTATTTTGTAAAAGATGAAAATAGTATGTCAAGTGATGGGTTATACTGCTTCAGGAATTCAGCAAGAGTCCCTGAGAGAGAGGTTATTTATTTATTTGTTTGTTTGTTTATTTCATATTTAGCCTCTAAATAATTAGCGTTCAGTTACTTTAAGCAATAGGGATTAGAGTCTCATCCAGGCTGTGTATTCCCGCCTCGTGCCCAGTGTTCCCGGGATACGCGTCGGATCCACGGCAACCCTGGCCAGGTGAAGGTGAGTGATTGGTTGATGTCTAATCTAAAAGAAAGCCGTGATCGTTTAACCCTTCATTAGTGGTAAGGTTTCCTCAGTCTCTCTTTGCATGTGGTACTCGGTGATGTCGTGAGGTGCTGCGTCATGTTTCGATGGAAACGCAGTGATTCACGAGTTTTCTTACTGATTTGTGTGGAATTGGTCATTTCAGTGGAAGCGTATCTTTTCCTGCTGTGTGTGTGTGTGTGTGTGTGGAGACAGTAGAGACAGTACGGCTGAGATGGAAGCTGTTCAGTAAAGGTTGTCTCTGGCAGTGAGGCTCAGTGAGGTGTGGAATGGAAAAGGTCACGGAGCTCAGGATGGGCTTCACCTCCCAGAGCTCAGCGCCACATCATGTTCCTCTAATTGCGTTTGTGCCCCTAATCTGCTAAACTATTGGCAGCTTGCTCATTTAGCTTTCAGACAAAATGTCAGCGATACTGACTGTGTGAGAGAGTGTGTGAGAGAGTGTGTGAGAGAGTGTGTGAGAGAGTGTGTGTGTGTGAGAGAGTGTGTGTGTGAGAGAGTGTGTGTGTGAGAGAGTGTGTGTGAGAGAGTGTGTGTGAGAGTGTGTGTGTGAGAGTGAGTGTGAGTGAGTGTGAGTGAGTGTGAGTGAGTGTGAGTGAGTGTGAGTGAGTGTGAGTGAGTGTGAGTGAGTGTGTGAGAGTGTGTGTGTGTGTGTGAGAGTGTGTGTGTATTACCTGCGTCTGTGCCGTGTCTCTATTAATAAAGAAGCTGTGAGTGTAACGGTATGTTGCTATGGTTACGATAGTTTATAGGCAGCGCATTAATTTATAACGGTGATTAAACTGACTGGAACGACCTGTGTGTTCAACACACACCTTCCAGCCAATCAGAATCCAGTATTCAGATCTGTCTGTAGGGAACAGGCTATAAGGAGCATCTATACTCTATACTGTCCCTAATCTCTAATATTTCTAATCCATACTGTCGCTTCGTGATCATCAGTGGAGTGTTTATAACTCTGTGTTTATATTATATTATATTATTTTTTATTATATTATATTATATGCTTATAACTCTGTGTTTATATTATATTATATTATTTTTTATTATATTATATTATATGCTTATAACTCTGTGTTTATATTATATATATTATATATATGTATTATATGATATTATATTAATATTTTGTTACAGATGTCTCTGGTGGATTTGGGGAAGCGGCTTTTAGAGGCTGCGCGTAACGGTGAGGATGAAGAAGTGAGGAAGCTGATGGCCAACGGCGCCCCCTTCACCACAGACTGGGTAAACACACACACACACACACACACACACACACACTGTGCGCTGGTTTCCACAGTCGGCCGTATTGTTGTAGCTCTGAGTGAAAACACTTTAGAGGTTATGATGCGCCGTGGCGTTCGGTTTAAACCGAATCTTGCGCGCGTTCCCTGAGGAACGCCACAAACTGCGACGGTTTTTACAGTATAACTGCGATTACTGCTGATGCTGTGGGCGGCCATGTTGATTCGACGTCACTCCCTGAACTCAGGGGTTGAGGAGACCGTCCCGAGTTCCTGAGTACTGAGTTTCCCAGTTCTGAGTTTTTTCCTGGTCCGAGATGCGAAATGATGAGTTTTAGTCGAATAGAGAAATGATTTGGGTTGTAATTCAAATATAGTTGCCAACAAATAAAAAAACAAACAAACTAGTACTCTGTGTGTGTGTGTGTGTGTGTGCAGCGTGCTCACAGTCACTGCCACAGTTAAGTGTTTATTATGTTTTAATTGTTATTTTAAATTTTGTTGCACTTTCTCCAGAAATTGAACACTTTTTCACTCTGGATTTCATTTTAACCGTCACTGATGCTAGAGTCAGTTTAAAACTTGTAACTGAACGTTAAAACCTACCAATTATTTATTTATTATTATCATTTTCTTTTCTTGGTAAATAAAATGTGTATAATGAAAATGTTTTTAAGCGTATTTCAGTTTCATTGCTTGATATTTTTCGGGATCACGCTCCCATGTTTTCCTCACTGTGCTCGCTTTCTGTCTTTTAGATATCAACTTCCTGTGTTTGTTTGTTTGTAACCCGTACAGTTGGGAGCGTCTCCGCTGCACTTGGCGGCGCAGTACGGTCATCGCTCCACGGCCGAGGTGCTGCTGAGAGCCGGCATCTGTAAGGACGCCCGCACCAAAGTGGACAGGACCCCGCTGCACATGGCCGCCACGGAGGGCCACGAGCTCATCGTCGACTTGCTGATCAGGGTGAGACTCCTCTCCACTCCCTCTGCTCGCGTTTCTCTCTGCCGCCAGTGCGTCCCTGTCCGCCACGTTACTCACTGTGTAGTGTGGATAAATAGTGCGCAGGTGTAGTAACCTACAGCACGGTACCTTTTACACCAGGTGAGTCTTCATGGGGTTAAAGCCATTTCAGACGTGGCTCTTTATTGGGGTGGGGTTCTGTCCCCTGTAATTAGGGGGTGGGGTTCTGTCCCCTGTAATTAGGGGGTGGGGTTCTGTCCCCTGTAATTAGGGGGCGGGGTTCTGTCCCCTATAATTAGGGGGCGGGGTTCTGTCCCCTGTAATTAGGGGGTGTGGTTTTGTATGCTGTAATTGGGGCGGGGTTCTGTCCCCTGTAATTGGGGGGTGTGGTTTTGTATGCTGTAATTGGGGGGTGGGGTTTTGTCCCCTGTAATTAAGGGGCGTGGTTTTGTCCCTTGAGGTTTTACCTCCTCCTTTAAGACAGTATCTTTCTCGTGAGTAAACGTACGCATGTGTGATGTGATGTATGTTTTTAGAACGGCGCGGACGTGAACGCGAAAGACATGCTGAAGATGACGGCGCTGCACTGGGCCACTCAGCACGGACACCACAGCGTCGCTCAGCTGCTCATCAAACACGGAGCCGACGTTCACGCACTCAGCAAGTTCGACAAGTCGCCCTTCGACATCGCCCTCGACATCCAGCACGCAGAACTCGCCAATCTCCTGCAGGTGTGATGTCACATCCTCTCTCTCTCACTGTTTAATTCTCGTACACATCTGTCCATCTATAATTATGGTTTTGTGTGTGTGTGTGTGTGTGTGTGTGTGTGTGTGTGTATGTGTGTGTGTGTGTGTGTGTAGGAGGGGATGCAGAAGCAGGTGAACAGGAATGCAGAGTCGTCCATCGCACCACAGTTCATCATTCAGGGGGGAGTAATTAACATCGCCGAGCTCGTCAAACCCAACGCAGGTACGATACCAAACCCTCGTTAAACCCAACGCAGGTACGATACCAAACCCTCGTTAAACCCAATGCAGGTACGATACCAAACCCTCGTTAAACCCAACGCAGGTACGATACCAAACCCTCATTAAACCCAACACAGGTACGATACCAAACCCTCGTTAAACCCAACGCAGGTACGATACCAAACCCTC
>CM075003.1:29511938-29541720 GCA_037576675.1 Pangasius sanitwongsei | reverse complement strand
CTCTCACACACTCTCTCTCTCTCACACACTCTCTCTCTCTCACACACTCTCTCTCTCTCACACACTCTCTCTCTCTCACACACTCTCTCTCTCTCACACACTCTCTCTCTCTCACACACACTCTCTCTCACACACACACTCACTGTGTTGCCCGGTGGTGATGCTGATGCTCTCCGAGGCCGGCCCCTGGCCGCTGAGCAGGGAAACCCCGTTGAGGGCGGTGACGGTGAAGGTGTAGGTAGTGTGTGGGCGGAGCCCCCAGACGCTGACGGTGCGTCCGCTCAGGCTCCTCTGGGCGGGTCGGTAGCTCACGCTGTCGCCACACGGCGAGCACGAGGATGTCGCACACACTTGACACTCGACGCTGTAGGAGAGGTCAGAGCGACCGCCGCTGTCCACCGGCTCGCTCCACTCGAGAGTCACCGACGTGTCGTTAATCTGAGGGAAGAGGCTGTGGGGGGGCGAGGGGGGGCCTGAGGGGCGACACACACACACACACACACACACACACACACACACACAGGTAAACATGATCACTTAGAACACAACACCACATAAAGAAACACACAAGTAGCCCAAATTTCCTATCTGTTAATTTTAAAAAAAGTGGGCGGGGTTATCTGTGGCTAACTGCACCAATCAGAAGGCAAGCTAGGAGTCTCTCACCAAAAGCTGCCAATCAAACATGCTCATTAGCATATTAGGCCACTCCCTCTGCAACAGTTCTCGGATCAATCCGATCAGCTGCTGCCTGAGTGGAGTCTCATCACTTCGCTGGATTTTAATAAAGCGCTCTCGTTCGGTACGACACAAACACGTTAAATATTTTACACCGTACTCCCTGGGACTTAAATAATATATACAGTATTCACTTCCCATCCCTTTCCATCTTTCTCTCTTTCCATCTCTCTCCCCCTCTCTTTCCGTCTCTCCCTGTCCTTCTGTCTCTTTCCATCACTGCAATAATAAATCGTATTCTTCCTCTCCACTCACACTCGACTCAGCGTTAACAGGAATTAACTCTGATCAGCTGAGCGGAAGCGTGGTCACATGACCGCCTCCCATGGCTAGCTCAGTAATGAGCGAGAGCGCTGAGGTGAGAGTGTTCGTGCTGTCTGTGCTAACTGGCTAACATCAGAGCAGGGCTTGTGTGGCTGACTAGCGTAGCTCATTAATGCTAATGATCTAATGATCTAATGTAACTAAAAGCAGGATTTTATGCTAAGTGCTACATCCTTCTCTCTCACGTATAAACAGCTGTGAGCATTCTTATTATTTAGAGGACATTGGAGCTCTAATGAAGAAACACACACACACACACACACACACACTATAATTCTATCCCAAACACCAAGTCCTGTGTGTGATTATAAGCGAGCATGCTAATCTGGGTAGTGTCAACAAAATATCCAGATATGTTTTAGTGTGTGTGTGTGTGTGTGTGTGTGTGTGTGTGTGTGTGTGTGCACGTGTGGGCGCGAGTGTCAGTCTTCACACATTCACAAACCGCCCACTGTTGTCTAGCGACTCAGTGGCGCCATATTTGCTGATGAAACAGTAAACAAACCAAAAACTAACAAAAACTGTGTGTGTGTGTGTGTGTGTGTGTGTGTGTCTGTCTGTGTGTGTTCATCAGATAAGCTAAACAAACCAGCATAAGCAAACATTAACACACACCCTGTTCAATACATAGTCTACATAAACATCATCATTAATGCACTGTGGGTGTGTCCCAAACCACACACCCTATTCACTATATAGGGCATATAAACATCATCATTAATGCACTGTGGGTGTGTCCCAAACCACACACCCTATTCACTATATAGGGCATATAAACATCATTAATGCACTGTGGGTGTGTCCCAAACCACACACCCTATTCACTATATAGGGCACATAAATACCACCATAAGTGCACTGTGGGCGTGTCCCAAACCGCACACCCTATTCACTATATAGGGCACATAATCAATATCATCACTACATATCCTACGTGACTACACTAACACGCTGCAGGGCATTATGGGATATCGTGTGTTGAACAGGGTGTGATTTGGGACACAGCCCACAGGTTAGTCTTTAATCCATTCAGCTCCAGTGAGAACTCCTCCCCCCCCGCTGTCACGGCCCAATTAGAGCTGTCAGTCATTCATGCATCAAATGCTTTCGTCCAATCAGCTGTCGGTCAGCTGCGGCCCCCGGCCGAGACGCACTACAATACCCAGCATGCAACACAAAGCAGGAAACACCTGGCGGGATAAAGAGAGGAATGTGGAGCGAGAGACAGGTGATGAGAGAGGAAAGATAGAGGGAACACAAAAGGAGGAGGAGGAGGAGGAGATGGAGGAGGAGGAGGAGGAGATGGAGGGGACACGGTCGGGTGAAAAGAAAGACAAGAGAGAGAAGGAATGTGAAGACAGAGTGAATGAGAGAGAGAGAGAGACTCACATAAAAAAACAAAAGAAGTCTGACTGAAAGAAAATAAAGACTGCACATGAAGACATAATGTGTGTATTAGAGAGAAAGAGAACGATATAGTGTGTGTGTGTGTGTGTGTGTGTGTTTTCTCGGTTTGATGTTCAGAGTGTGTGTTTGTGTTGTCAAAGAAACCAAAATAATAAAATGTGGTATGTGCTTTTGTGTGTCTTTCTTTCATAATGCCTTTCTTTGTGCCTCTGTGTGTGTGTGTGTGTGTGTTCTCCCATGTTCAGGCTGCGCAGTGTGTGTGTGTGTGTACGCACATGTCTTTGTGCATGTTTGCCTTTGTGTGATTGTGTGTGTGTGTGTGTGTTCCTTTAATGTGTGTAGGGTGTTACATACTCTGGCCTTTTTAATACGTGTGTGTGTGTTTGTGTGTACACGTCTTTGTGCGTGTTTGCCTTTGTGTGATTGTGTCTGTGTGTCTGTGTGTGTGTGTGTGTGAGTGTGTGAGAGAGAGAGAGACTCACGTGTACAGGGCATGTCCAGCGTGTCTGTGGGTGCGCGGTGGTATTCCGGGCGACACACACACATGGCGGCTCCCATCTCTCCCGTGTGACTCGACTCGGGACACGGAGAACACGGACCGGCACCGGGACTCAACTTAAAGTGACCCGCAGGACACGCTACGGAGAGAGAGAGAGAGAGAGAGAGAGAGAGATGTTAGAGCATTTCAAGTACAAATAGTTACAAAATGTGGTCTGCGAAATGTACTCTCTCTCTCTCACACACACACACACACACACACACACAAAAAACTCATTATAAAAAGACAAACAGAAGTGGAGTATCCATTCATCACTGTCAAGATATGTAAACAAAATGAATTTGACATTGGTACAGTCTCGTCTTCTCTCACACACACACACACACACACACACACACACACAGCAGACACATAATTAAATCTTTAATGGATATAATAGAACACACACACACACACACACACACCATTATGTGTACTGTTACATGTTGCTAAGCGGTAAGGAAAGGTAATAAGCACCATTTCAGCACTGTGCATTGTGAGTGTGTATTAAAAACTGAAACACACACACAGTCTCTCAGTGATACGTGATCAATCAGGACCATGTGACTTCACTCCGCTCCCACAAAAAGAAAACACTGAGACAGAGGTCCTGTGAGACGGATAATTAGAGTCTAATTCCATCCCAAAACTCTCCTGATCCCCAAAACACAGCCTCAGCTATGATTTAGAGTCATAATCGCTGACTCGATGACTCAGGAGCCATTCTGAAGATGTCTGACGCTGGTCTGAGCCGAGGGGCGGGGCTCGGGAGCTGGTCCGAGCCGAGGGGCGGGGCTTAGGGTTGTGTTAAAATCTAAAAGTGTTGATATTTGCTGCAGAGTACAGCTCTGAGCTGTGAGAGTGTGTGTGTGTGTGTGTGTGTGTAATTATCACTCAGTAAAACACAGGGTTTGAGAGAAAGTAAGCTTTTCCATTGCCTCTGGTGTAGCATTATCATTAAACACACACAGCAGTAAACTGAGGTGTGATCACAGGAGAACAGGAGCACACATGTGGACATAACAGTGAGTGAGTGACTGTGTGTGTGTGTGTGTGTGTGTGTGTGTGTGTGTGTGTGTGTGTGTGTGTGTGTGAGAGAGACAGAGAGAGAGAGGAAAAATCCCAGCGTCAGCTCTAATCTCAGGCGGTCATGACATCATTACAATTCAGCAAGGCTCTTCCTTTCCCAGCCAATATAAATAACCATTTCTCACACACACATGCACACACACGCACGCACGCACACGCACACACATACACACACATACACACACATACACACACATACACACACATACACATACACACACACCCTCATTCTTTCAGTTGGAGTCGCTTCACTTGTAAATATTTATTTGAATAAAATGTCGTCTTGTGTGTGATACGTCTGAGATACGGCGACTTTGCACATCAGATTATGATTGTGAGTTATTAGTGCGCATGTACACACACTGATTGTGTATGTCTATCCACACCCGCCCCCCACCCCACCCCAACCCCCCAACACACACACACACACACACACACACACACACACACACACACACACACAGAGTGTATAATTAGGGATGTAGGACGTGACTTTTTGCTCTGCGTGCACAATTTAACTCTCAGGAAACCTGCTTTCACTCTACATACATCAACCTATAAGTGCTGAGGCAAAGAATACAAGAGGAGAGTGCACACACACACACACGCACACTCGCGCACACTCGCGCACACACACAGTGAAATGGGGTTATAATGAGTTTGTGCAGCGATACAGGCTCATATTGAAGTGACACATTTACCTTAATGAGAGAGAGAGAGAGAGAGAGAGAATCAAAGACAGTGAAAGACAGAGATGGAGAGAGAAAGAGAGACAGAAATCAAGACAGACACAGAAAGAAAGAAAGACACAGGGTGAGTGAGAGAGTGAACGGGAGAGAGACACGGAGGGAGACACGGAGAGAGACACAGGAAAAGTAAGACTTGGAGAGAGAGACACAGGGAGAGAGAGAGATAGACAGGGAGAGAGAGACACATGGAGAGAGAGAGAGAGAGAGAGAGAGAGAGAGAGAGCGAGAGAGACACACACAGAGAGAGTGGGTAGAAGAGGATGAAGCTGTGAGTGGGGAACGTGGCCCTACACTGACCTTTCTCTCACATTAGTGAAAGAGAAAAGAGGGGGAACCCCATAAACACACACACACACACACACACACACACACACACAGAAAGACAATGTAAGGAGAGCTGAATAATTAGCGGGGGCAGGAGGGTCTGGTTTGTATTGTGTGTGAGGAGTGTGTACGTGAGCAGGAAGAGGTGGGGAGTGTGTGAGAGAGTGTGTGAGAGAGTGTGTGAGAGAGTGTGTGTGAGAGTGTGTGTGAGAGTGTGTGTGAGAGTGTGTGTGAGAGAGTGTGTGAGAGAGTGTGAGAGAGAGTGTGAGAGAGAGTGTGTGTGTGTGAGTTTAACTTTGTGTGTGTAACTGTGTGTAGGTGTGTATAACTGTTTATGTAAGTGTGTGTGTAACTGGGTGTGTGTATAACAGTGTGTGTAATACAGTGTGAGTGAGTGTGTGTGTAACTTTTTGTGACAGTGTGTGTGCAACTGTGTATGGTAACTGTGTGTGGATAACTGTTTTTTGTAATACTGTGTGTGTGTGTGAGGCAGCATGTGTGTGTTGCTCAGCACTTAAGTGTTTCTCGTTCTTGGACTCGTATCTCTCTCTCTCTCTCTCCCCCTCTCTCTCTCTCTCTCTCTCTCTCTCTCTCTCTCTCTCTCTCTGTCTGTGTTCTGTTGTTTGTTTCATGCTTTGGCTTTGTCCTGCTCTCAGTCTTGGTTTCTCTCCATCATTTCTTTTCATTCGGTCTCTCTGTCTCATTCTATCTATCTTTCTTTCAGTCTCGTTTGCTCTCATTCTCTCAGCTTGGTACAGCTCAGTCTCTCTCTGTCTTGTCACTTCTCTGTAATGTTCTTTCCCTTCTTTCTCCTGTTGTTCTTCTTTTTTTTCTTTTTTTTTTTTAACCTAGTCTCTCTGTCTGCCTGTCGGTCTCATTCTATCTCTTTCATTCATTCTATCTGTCTCCATCTTTCTCTTTCATCCTCGGTCTCATTCTTTTTCTTTTTGTCAATTCTGTCAACGTCTGGTTCTGTCCATCTGTATATCATTTTCTCTCTCTGTGACTTGAGATCTCTCTATCTCATTTTCTCTCTCCATGTGTCTCGGTTCTCTGGGTGTCTCATTTTCTCTCAGTATCCTCTCTGTCTTGCTCTTTCTATTTATCATTTTCTTTCTCTCTATCTCAATTTCTCTGTCTTGTTCTCTCTCTCTCTTTTTCTCTGTTTCTCGTTCTCTTTCTTTCTCATTTTCTTTCTGTCTCTTTATCTCTCTCATTCTTTCTTTGTGTGTCTCATTTTCCTCCCTGTGTATCTTGTTTTCTTTCTGTCTGTCTCCTCCTCTTTCTGTATCTCGTTACCTGTCTGTGTCTTGTTCTCATTCAGTTTTGTTCTCTCATTCTGTCTCATGCTCTCTTTCTCTGTCTCCTTCTCTCACTATTTCTGCCTTGTTCTCTCACTCTGCCTTTCTTGTTCTCTCACTCTGTCTCCTTCTCTCACTATTTCTGCCTTGTTCTCTCACTCTGTCTCCTTCTCTCACTATTTCTGCCTTGTTCTCTCACTCTGTCTTTCTTGTTCTCTCACTCTGTCTCATTCTCTCACTTTTTCTGCCTTGTTCTCTCACTCTGTCTTTCTTGTTCTCTCACTCTGTCTCCTTCTCTCACTATTTCTGCCTTGTTCTCTCACTCTCTCTTTCTTGTTCTCTCACCCTTTCTTGTTCTCTCACTCTGTCCCCTTCTCTCACTTTTTCTGTCTCGTTCTCTCACTCCGTCTCGTTCTTTCTCATTCAGTCAGGTCCCCTCTGACGTCCATCTGTCCATTTTTGTCCTCTGTGATTTCTTTCTCTCGTTCTCTCGGTGTGTCTCATCATCTGTTTCTCAGCCTCTCTCAGCTCCTGTCTCACACTGTGGAAGAGAACTCCTCGGGAATGATGAGTGATACTCTCAGCCTCAGGCTGAACACAGACAGGGGCTGTGTCCCAATCCCGTAACTAGCCTTCTACAGAGCACTGCTGAGATAGATACTCTGCACCAGTTGCCATAGTTACCGTGGGCGTCACCGATGTGGTTCGATGTTAAACTCTCGGCCGCTTGCTAACTTGTTGCTGGTTAGCAGGGATCGAGGAGGGAGCTGTGCTGCGTGGGCCGCAGCCTTGACCAGACTGAATCCACTACATCATCATTTCATTAATTCTTTTCTTTTTCCTCTCTCCGACGAGCTAAAAGCATATTCAGTGTTTGTGTGTTCTCAGTTTCTGCCTGTTCCATTCAGCTGTACTGATGTACACATCTGGCTGTAAAGCTTGGCGGTTGTCTCCGAGAGCGGAGTGGAGGTGGAGGTGGAGGTGGAGGTGGAGGGGTCATCACTCTGCAGTGCCACATGCTGCGTTATCAGTCACTGAGAGAGCGTCGGATTCTGGCGCTCATCACCGCCACCTTCATCGTCTGTTCACGCTAGCAAGCAACCTGTCACCCATGTCGCTCTCAGTTTGTCTTCTGTCGCCATGTAGCAACCGCTAAGATTGTCACTTGTGGGCGTGGCCTGGTCGGCTATTTTTAAATTGACATAAGAAGCTGAAATATTATCTGGTGTACTGCACGGTTCATATACATCGTCATGTTCCTGCTGTTTGCGAGTACACTTTTCTGAGCTATTATAATATTTAAAAAAATACTTTTCACGTTATTTAAATGTAAAAAGATTAAAAAGTAGCTATTACAATTTTTTTTATATTAACCTTACATTAATTTTTTACAGAATTTTAAAAAACCTTTCAGTGCTTTCATTTTGTAAACGTTAAACCACATCATAGAATTCCTGGTCATTTATATGTTTGTTTGTTTGTTTGTTTGTTTGTTTGTTTGTTTATAAATAAAGCAACACTGTTGTCACTGACAGTTTGTTAGCAAGCCTTCATCTCGTGATGCATATCGTGTATCGTGGAAAAGTCTTCCGTTATCATGATATGATTTTTTTGTTTTTTGGTCAAATCGCCTGACCCTGCTTGTAGTAAAACGCAGAAAACGATGAGAGCTCGGCTACAAGTTAGCACACACTCTTCGATAAGAACTGCACCGGTTAAAGATTTGCCTGGACGTCGGACAGCCTGCGCCATCGGATTGGTCCGAGAAATTTCCTGGAGATTTGGATTTAATCATTTTACAGATAGTCTCAGGGGGAAAAAAAAAAGATCTCACTACACATCACTTGTGTGGTAAGCTTTAATAGGAAATAAATGAGTGTGTTTCTTTGCAGCTTGACAGTATGAACTCAGGGTTAAGTCTCCCCAGCACAATCCTCCAGACTTTCACTCTGGTTTTCATCACTGGCCGAGCGAGTCTGGAAAACCGGACATGGAATCACCCCCGTGGGATTTTCCTCATTTGTACCGCTCTTCCCTGGAGGGCGGACGGGGCCAAGTTTAGGGCAAACGTCTTAATTTAGAGAGATGGCTAGTTGTGCGCTCGGAGCCAGGACCGCCTTCTCCGCGCTCCTGGAGCGTTTGATTTATTGATCGTGCGAGCACGCAGATGGGAACGAGGGAATAACTTTTCCTTCTTCCCCTCTCCTCTGCCTGCTAGAGTGATCAGGACTCGCAGCCTCAGCCTTTCCGACTGTCTTGGGCGATAAATATTTTTTTTCTTACCTACAGAATTTATAAGCACATTGGCTAATTTGTGTGTCAATCACCACTAATGGTTTGCAGTCAGTCATCAGAAATTCGATCTCGCACACAGCAGAAGGTTCCTGCATCGTAGGCAGCTCTGCCGCAGAGTCTAGTAAATAAAAGCGTTCAGGCTTCGTGCTGACGTTTTGAGGCTAGAGAGCGTGGCAAAGAGCCGCCACTGGCCCCAGAGGACTCGCCGCGTGGGCGATAATTACTTGATGTTTGGTGTTAAAAGGTATTAAAAGCTGGAGTGTGTTTACTCTGAAGCAGAATCTGAAATGATTTGGCTTACTGGCTTTAGAGGTGGGATAAAAATGGAAGCGAGAACAAACAGGCCGTGTAGAATGCTGTAAAAGTCACGCTCGGCACAGCACACGTAAGAGACGTGACTGTTTACTGATGATGATGATGATTATGATGATGTGTTAGTGGGCGTGTGCTGTGTGAAGAGGTCTACTGAAGCGAGAATTATAATGTTTACAAAGCACAATCCATTTGTTTTTGTTTTTTTTTTTTCCTCTGTAGTGTGAGAATGAAAAAAAATTGTAGATTTTTATTTTAATTTCATTTCATTACCACTAAGCAATCAATCACTTGCCCAAGCGCACTTAATACATTAAGTGGATCTAATTTTAAACGTGAAATTATTGTTAAACTGAGGTTTATTTAGTGCATTTTGCAGTGCTGGAGCTCTCCATGCCGAAAGGTTCCACAGCTTGACTAGACCCGTATGTTTGTTTATTTCTTGCTTGAGACTTGATCCTGAATTTGACGTGAGTGTGAACAGTTTTTCCAAATCACGCTGGCCTTGATGTAGGCCTGGATGATTAGATGATATAATGTTGATATTGTGAAAAATTGTGTTAGACTTTTCTAAGATGTCTTTAAATGTCTTCAAACGTGTCTTTAAATGGCATGATGGAATATTATTACTTGTTAATAAGCTCTGGAAATCGTTGTTATATCGGCTTCAAATAATGTTACTCGAACTACACAACAGTGTACTGCTATTCATTCAGGTTTGCTGACCGTTTTTAATCAGCATGTAAAACCCGCCCACATTTAAACCAACTCCGCCTCCATTCAAACTGCACTTCACTTGAGTAGCAATTTGGGAATTTTGGACTCAACCTGGGTAGCATTTTGAGAATGTTTTGGACTTTTGTGGATTTTAGATTTGACGTGTGTGTGTGTGTGTGTGTGTGGGTGAAGTGATACGTAACTTGAACTCATGGATAAATGTCTTGACCATGATACATCAAAACCAACATTAGAATTAAAATGTGCAGAATTGGTGCTTTCACACTTTGCTCCATTAAATGAATCATTTTGATCTGTTTTGTGTGTGTGTGTGTGTGTGTGTGTGTGTGTGTGTGTGTGTGTGTGTGTAGTATTGTGCATATTGTAAGCGCCTTGGAGCCTCCATTAAGTGCTGTGAGGAGAGCTGTAGCCGCTCCTACCATTTCCCCTGTGCTGCTGCCGCCGGCACCTTCCAGGACGTCAGGACGTACACACTGCTCTGTCCTGACCACATCCAGCTCTCCCTCGTGCGATGTGAGTCACTCCCTGCTGTCTCTCTCTCTCTCTCTCACACACACGCACACACACACATGCCATTTTCTGTGATGACTGTTACTGGCATTCCTTTATTATGACATCTAACATGTATGTTATGAAAGATAAGTGCTTGTGTTTCTCGCTCAGATAAAGACGATGTGAAGTGCCTGGTGTGTGACAGTCCCGGTGATCTGCACGACCAGCTCTTCTGCACCACGTGTGGCCAGCACTACCACGGCGCATGTCTGGAAGTTGTAGTCACGCCGTTAATGAGGGCAGGCTGGCAGTGTCCCGACTGTAAAGTCTGCCTCACATGCAGGTGAGTTGGTTCATGATCTGCGGACCGTTACTAAACCTCCTCCTTCTGATAAGAGCATGTTCGATGCTCATCTACCACAGCTCTGTTAAACTCCTGATTCTGACTGCTGATTAGTTTTCTGTAACAGCAGCCCTTGCTGTAGTTCGACTGTTATCGTTTCTATAGTAACGGCTTATACAGGGTGTTGTACTGTGGACGCGACACATTAACAGATTTAAAACGTGATTAATCGTTGATATGGTGATGCTTTCTAAGGAGCTTAACGTTTACGGAAGGAGTCTCCAGTGTCAGCGCATTGTAACAGTCAGAGGTAAAGCTGGAGCTTTAAGTTTGTCACAGAGACGTTTGCCAATTTCTTTGTAATACGATGTTTTATTAACTTCAAGAGAGAGTGAGGGAGCAGCTGTTCATAGCTGCTTTAATGCTGCGTTTGACTTAACTCGGACGTGGGAACTTTAAACTAAGTCATTTTCCAGCTACAAAATGGGGACAAAAAAGACATGGATGCCTCCATGTTCATCTTTTGTTAGCAACAATGTAGTCAGCTAGCTGTGAGGAGTGATGTATATTTAATGCACAGTCAGTGTTATAGGTTTAACAAGTGAATATGTCTGTATGTTGATTGATCTAAAGCTTATACATGTATATATACAGTATAAGCTTTAGATCAATCAACATACAGACATATTCACTTGTTAAATCTATAACACTGACTCTGCATTAAATATGTGAGCAGCCATGTTGATTTGACATCACTTGCTGAACTCGGGGTTGAGGAGACCATCCCAAGTAGAGGGTGTTTTTTTTTTTTTCTTTGGTTTTTCCTAGTCTTAGGTCGGAAATTCCAGATTGCGAGTTTTATCTGAAAACAGCATAACGCAAATGAGAACAGGAGCTAACTTCCACGTGGACGTTCCACAACAGTAACTGTAAACGGATAAAAAGTATGACGGGTCATTCTGTATTAAATAAGACATTTTTAGCATTGGAAAATAAATGACTCCGGGACATTACAGGAAAATAATCAGCTTTGCAGTGATGACAACGTGAGCTTGTGCTGATTTATTTATTTATTTATTTATTTATTTATTTATTTTAACTTGTATCATGATGCTTGGTACCGAGGGTTCAGTGTTCACCTGTACATGTTAAAGGGTTCATTTGAAGGCGTAGGCTGGTGGAGCTGAATTCAGCGTCTGGATGATCAGATAAAGTGGGACTTAATAATGAGCCCATCATTTTATCAGACGCAATGAGATATCAGTACTGTTTCCTCCGGGTCAGGACAGTGATGACGTGAAGACGTCCGCACTAATTGGCTTCAGAAACTCAGGAACTTGTGCATGCTTCCAGGCTGATATTAGGACCACCTGGGCTATTAACCCAGGAACCTTTTTAGTTCCTGCTCCAGAGTTTTTCTGAGCTGTTGGAGTGGAACCTGCAATGCCATACAAGAACAATCTCTAAAAAAAAAAATAATAATAATAATAAAAATGCAAGTAATTAAGTTTAATAGTCGAGGCGATGCAGCGCGTGTAGAAATTTAAACGTTTATGTAATAATTTGCATGTTTTTTTCCCTACAAAAACAGCACAGAAGTTTGTCATCTCAAGACGCGCATCAAGAAAAGGCTTGAAGCGTGAAATTACGCTTTGTGTCTGGTTTAAAACGCTCATTAACGGTAACAGCATAAGCATAACTTCTTTGCCGCCATGTTTTCCGCTGCTGCATTGTTGCGCGTTCTGAAATGACCTCCGCAGCTCAGCGTTTGCTGAGTTATGGTTCCTGCAGTTCTTTAGGAGCACTCACACAGGAATTGTCATTTTTTTTGTACAGGTGACAAAAACTCTTTAGTTCCTGGATGGAAGTGCACCTAATGAAATGAAGAACTGGTCGTGCACACGTGTGCGAGCATGGCTGTGCGTGACGGCTTCTGATTGGTTTCTATTTTCAGTCTTTACTCCCTGAGGTTTTCCTCTCCGAGCGGCTTGCTGAGGAGGACGAGTGAATAAAACAGACTGAAATGCTCTGCGGAGGTGCTGGAGGCTTTACTCGCTCCCTCCACAGCTGTAAATATCACATGACGTTCCCATTTAATGGATTTGCATCAGGTCGAAGAGTATATTCCTGGAACGAATGTGATGAACGTCCTGTCTCTAGCCGTTCTTCTGTGTCCATCTCAGCTCCTCAAAGTTCTGTCAGTGCACCGTAAATCTCACGTTCGCAGCTCCTCCGATCGAAATTCATCACCTGGTTCGGATTCGCAGCTGCCAAAGTGCCGTTTCTCACGCAGTGCGCTTAATGACTCGTTTGTTTGGCTTTTTAAGCGAAGAATGCCATCTCCATCAGCTGGAGAGCGTCGTCTGAGGCGCGTAATGAAGCCGTCACGTGGAGTTTGCAGATGGCGGTTCCTGGGTAGAACCGCTAATTCAATTAGACGAACAGCAAAACGCTGCTGCGTGTCATCATTACCGCAGATAATTTATTGGATCGAGTCTCTCCGCTTGATGCTGGTTGTTGTTTTGTCTTTTTTTTTTAAAGCGCACTGTGGTGTTATGTGACTAAGTTTTGTTGTCGTATGGTTTCCTCGCTTGGTTTCAGGAACCCTGGGGAGGACAGCAAGATGCTGGTGTGTGACATGTGTGACAAAGGATATCACACGTTCTGCCTGGAGCCCGTAATGGATTCCCTCCCTACCGGCGGCTGGAGGTGTAAGGTAAGGAGTGTGATGAACACCAAACACACACACACACACACACACACACACACACACACACACACACAGAGAGAGTTTTTTTTTTTTTTTACCTCAGTGCGTTAGGGTTTGATATGTACACAGTGTACTAACCTAGTTTGAAAAGATCAGGATTTTTGCGGTATCATGGTGTTAGTCAACACACCCTGGTGGTGGAAACGCAGGCAACTTGTGGACCTTCCCCAGGGAACCTTGTACATCCAGTACAGACCTGCCTACCTGTATATACAACCTTACATGCATGTTGTGTAGGAGCTATGCTTTCCAACATCGGAGTACACTGCTACGATTTATCACTCAAAATACCCTCCCCCCCAAAACCAACAGATCAACAAAACCCCCTGGAAGCCCCGCCCCCTTCCCCATCTCACATGAGTAATACTTAGATTTTCCCAGCTTGAAAGCGGCATCCTCGCTTTCTGTCACGCTCCTTTGAGTTCATTAATATCAAATAAAATTGATCAATGGGCGATCAATGTTAGGCAATTATGTAATTAGCATCAGTTAATTAAAGATGTAGACACTAGAAACATTTAAACACACACTTTCTTATTAGTCAGGAAGAATGATGGTGTGAATGAAAACTTTTCTACTGACTGCATTTTAACATAAACAGAAAAAAGCCTCAGCTTTTTTTTCGCCCCACGCACCTGGTGCTTAGCGCAAAACCCTGTATTTATGCACACTTTCTACCTTAGACGAGTCGTTTGTTAAAGGTCCGTGCTGAAATCGAAACATATTTGCTATCAGATCTCTTACGCTGTCAGGACTCATCTTTCACATTGTCATTATGAGCTGAAGAGAGCGGCACTGAGCACAGGCAGCGTGTGGGTTTGGTCAGCAATGGCGTGTACTTTGGTGTGTTGATTAAGTTGGGAACACTGTGAGAGCGTCGTTTTCGGTGCCGCCGCGTCCCTGCGCAGAGAAACGGAGGTCGCTGTATTGTGATTTAGGGCGAGTCCACAAGAGGAGCGGGTTATTGCGTTTTTGGGGAGTTGAAACTGGACGCATATGGGATGAGAACCGTTGGTTGATCAGGCAAAAGAATATACAGTAATAGACAGAAATGTATTTGAATCTGCATGGGAGAGTCATCAGAAGGAATCATCACCTCATCACGAAAGTGAACGGAGAGGTCATTGTGACTAACCGTGACACCGTAGCACCCCTGCTCAGTGAAGGGAATCTCAGCATGTGACCTTTTCCCACAAGTTATCAAAGTGACGGTGGAAAAGTGCTAATCACTCACTCTGTCTCTCTCTCTCTGTCTCTGTCTCTCTCTCTCTCTCTTTCTGTCTCTATCTCTCTCTCTCTCACACACGCTCTCCGGGTGAAACTGTTGACCTGAGTCCTGTAGCCAAACTGACAAGGTCTCTTACCTCCCCCTCTCTCTCCACTTCTCTCTGCTCTCTCGTCTCTTCTCTCTCCTCTATCCTTTTGATCTTATTCTCGCTCCTCTCTCTCCTCCCTCCTCACTCACCTCTTCTCTCTTCTGTTCTCTCTTCTCTGTCCTCTTTCCTCTGTTGTCTCCCCTTCTCTCTCTCTTCTCATCTCTCTCCTCTTCCCTCTCTTCTCTCTAATCTTTCCTGTCTTCTCTCTCCTCACTCTGTCCTCTTGCTCCTATTCTCTCTCCTCTTTCCTCTCTTCTCTCTCCTCTCTCTCTCCTCTTGCTCTTATTCTCTTCTCTCTCTTCCTTCTTCTCTCTCCTCTTTCCTCTCTCCTCTTTCTTCTCTCCTCTCTTCTCTCTCCTCTTTCCTCTGTTCTCTCTCCTCTCTCCTCACTCTCCTCTCCATCCTCTGTTTCCTTTCTCACCTCTCCCTCTGCTCTCTTCTCTCTTTTCTCCCTCTTCTCACTCCTCCTCTCCCTCCTCTCTGTCTTCACTCTCATCTCTGTTTTTAGCTGTTGGTGGAAAATAATGTCTGTGCTTTTAGTGCTGTTTTGCAGCCCTCTGGCAGGGCTAGGCGAGGAAGTGGGGGATGGAGGGATGGAGAGTCATAGAGTGAGAAAGACGTGGGAATAAAGAGAAACAGACTGTGTTTGTGACTGTGTGTGTGTGAGAGAGAGAGGTCTGAATGTGTGCTGATGTGTGTTGACATTGTGTTGTTGGGGTGTGTGTGTGTGTGTGGGGGGGGGGGGGGGTCATGACCTCACTGCTTTCAACACCTTTAGTGCTATTTACAGAGCTCTCCCATCGGACCATGCTGCACGGGAAATAATCCGAACTCAGGAATATTGGAATTCTGGGTAAATTCCCGTGTTAGTTTTTCATCACGTAACGTTACCTGAGAAGTAGGAGTTTTTTTCCGGAGGTTTTGAGATGACTAGGACGACGGGCCTGATTCATTCTACATTATGAATGTGTTGTTAAATGTCTAATGTACAGTTTTATTAGTTACTGTTTGGACTTTTTTCAGAAAAAAAAAAACACATTTCCAATTGTGAAGTGGTGTGCGTATTGCCACAGAACTGTAACACGTACGGGAATTGATTGGGAATATTTGGATTATCCGTGTGCTCCATTGGGAATATCGTTATGACCTTCTGACCCTTTATGAGCAGACACTGCTGTTCACTCCTACATGCTGAGAAGAGACGTTGATTAATAATGTTGGCGCCCTCATTAACGAGCAGATCAAAGCCTCTCAGTGGGAGTGTGTGTGTGTGTGTGTGTGTGTGTGTGTGTGTGTATAAAACTGGAAGTCTTAAAGCCTGGCCCTGGCTCAGCCTGCTGCAGGAAATGGAAATGGAGGGATGTGAGCGGAGGAGGTGTGCAGGGACGGACTCGGGTTCTGTTGATTCCAGGCTGTGATTAGCAGCTGTCAGCCTTTTTTTTTTTCCTCGCTGTAATGAATCTCCTCCCTGTCAGTGCAGGAGAAAACACCCAGAGCTGCCAGAGTAAATTGAGTTACATGTGCGCTTCGCTCGCAGACCCACACGTGACGTCTGGAAGAGGAAAATAAGGAGACATGAAACCTACCCTCGCTGGCTGTCACTTTGTCAGTTTTGCTGCTGCTTTTAGAAGAAACCAAAAATTTAATTTAATTTATTTTTTCAAGTTATTTTCCGTTATTGTATTTTGTTTTGTTTTTCTTTTCTGCTCTTTTTTATATTCGATTGTAATAAATTTTTTTATTAGCATTATTTATTTATTCTCATTATTCTTTAGTGTTTTCGCTGATTTAGGAGCAGATGAGAGACTTCGCTAATACACACAGCAAACATGACGACAGCTGTGAAGGGATTTACCACCTGAATCTTACGTTTGGCGTTGAGTACACGTTCGTTACGGCTCCGCCTACACGTCCACCTACGCGTTCGTTATGGCTCCGCCTACGCGTCCGTTACAGACCTTAAAAGAAAAAACACATTGAGGTCAGGGCCATGTTTTAACTGCTGCAGTGACAACAATCAAAAATTTGTTTGTTTTTTTCTTCTTTCTTGTTTTTTCTTCTTTTTTCTTCTGAAAGCAGTGGCCATTTTTCTTTCTGGCTTTAAGAACAGATGATGTTTGCATGAGTGATTGAAGACCTTTGTAGCTTTTTATTTTAAACGCGTAACTGTGAAAGTGAGCTTTGTTAGCCTCGCCTTTAGTTCCTGTTTAGCGCACACACACACACACACACACACACACAGAATGACTTACCTGTTAGGGGTGTCATCCAGATGACTAATTTTAAGTAACATGAGCTTGAGTGACAGAGTGAGTCCTGGATTAGCAGCATTATGGCACATTTTCTCTCTCTCTCTCTATCTCTCTCTCTCTCTGTGTCTGTCTGTCTCTCTCCCTCTCTCTCTCTCCCTCTGTCTCTCTCTCTCTCTTTCTCTCTCTCTCTCTCTGAAGCCCCACTTTGATGAGCTTGAAGTGGCCATTTTGAAAGCGTAATGAAATTTGCTGCGTGGTGATCACTTGCGGAGCTGCACGACGATGATGATGATGATGATGATGATGATGATGGTGGTGGTGGTTTTGAGGCTCTATGGGGATGTAATTACAGCCTAATTGAATATAGGTTGATTTCGGTGTTTGCCATGAACGCTGTGTATCACAGTACAGACAGACAGAGAGAGCGAGAAATATTACACACAGTGTTTTAGCCACTTGTTGGTTAGTTCTTAGGTTTATTCACATTGAAAGGTCACTTTAAGGTCATTAATCACTGTAAGTGTGTGTGTGTGTGTATTTGCAGAACTGTCGGACGTGTGCACAGTGCGGTGCCCGAGCCCTGGGTCAGTGGACTTCTAGCAGTCTGTGTGACTGTTGCCAACAGCAACAACACCCTGCACCCACGTGTCACATTTGTGGGCGGGGCCAAGATTCAGACGCTCCCAAGGACACACTCATATGCAACACCTGCAAAAGGTAAGGATTATAGGAAAGGGAGGGTTTTTTGGCTGTGGTCAAGACATGTGGTCATGTTTACAAAATAATTTTTTGAAAGAAAATTTTTAAAATCCTGATTTCCTCAAGTTCATGGATAATGAAACCTTATAGCTGCCAGTTAAGCACGTGTAAATCCTTACCCACTCACGTCAAACAGTTTGTTAAGGGATTTAGTGCCTCAGTCACGTTTGCTGATGTGGTTTGTGTCTGTGTATGACACACTGTTATCTAGAAACATGCACAGAACGACGTCACGGAGCCAAAAAAAACACACTCATACCTTCATCATGCAGCATTTTATGTACCAGCTCCATATTTAAACATCGGAGTACACTAATATGAGTCATCACTCTACAATACGCCAAGTCTTCTTTTCCCCCCCTCAGCAGGGGGGAAGGGGAAAGGGGTGGGGCTAATCAACAAGCCCCGCCTCCTTCCCCTGTCTCACGTTAGTAATGTTCTGCTGGTGTTCTCGTCTCGACTCGATTCTCCCGCTTGAAGGATGCGCTGATGCGACATCCCGCCTTTCTGTCACAGTAAACGGAGAATGTTTTGAGTTTTTTGATGTGAAATAAAATCTATCAGTGTATATTGTTCTAGCTAACATAAGACGAGTGTATAGTTAACATCAGATTATTATATTCATCAGGGATGTGTCTGAAAAACTTTGGTCAAAAACTTTCACGTTTTGCTGAAAGGTCGAAAACTTTGGCTGAAGAAACCCCAAAAAAAAACAAAGATTATATAGGCCTCCAACAAAGTGTTAAACTGAGCACCTTGCCATCAGTTTTAATGAGGTTAATTATAGAGAGATTAAAAGCACTGTTTGCTCTCCTGCGCTGGTTGCTCGTGTAGAAGCATTTCAGCAACATTGGACAAAAAGAAACTCAGTGAAAATGTGCTGTGAAGTGTTTGTACTTAACTTACTTCTGCGTTTTCCGGGACTACTCGTTATTCCTGTTCAGGGTCGGTCCGTTGTAGGGGGCGTGGCCTCAAGTCTGAAGGCGGAGCTGTATGGTAGAAGAAATTGTAAGGGAAATGTGGTGCAGAGTTGATTTTAATACAAATATTTCATTTTTAATGAAACCGCTCAAATGGTATTTACTGAGATAGTGTAAACAATGTCTTTTGGAGGATGCTAAACTGGTAGCTATTAGCTTCTATAGTTGTTAGCAACATTAGCCTTGTGGCTGTAGTACAACCCAAAGAAACAAACGTTGAGCACCAAATGTGTTTGGACTGATCGACTGCTTTAATAATAATTTAATCAATGAATTGAGTGACTAAATAAGTAGAGTAAGGAGAATATCTAAAGTAAAGTAAGTAATAAAGTAATTCAGTAAAGTTAGTACAGTAATTAACTTAAGTAAGTAAAGTAATTAAAAGTAGACGAAGTAAGTAAAGTAAACAAGTAAAATAATTGAGTAATGTAATATATATATACAAGGTGTGAGTGTGAATATAAAATTTATATATTAGATCTTCCTGCTGGGATTAAGAATTCCTCTCGTGTGGTTTAACAGTCACGTGTGCGCTCAAAGCAGGCTCTTTAGACGTGATGTGCGTGTAATTTGTTCAGTAATTGGATATTGATAATCAGGTTTGGACGCTACAGTGGAGGGGCGATGTAATCAGATCATCGGGGGGTGGGGGGTGGCGGCGTTAGGCCTGGGGTAGGGACGGGAATCACCGTGACGACCTCTCACCCTGCCTCGCGTCTGAGTGAGTTGGGCACAGGCAGCTCTTCACCCTTTGTGATCGACGCTGTGGGGTCAAAGGTGGTGGGATTTGCCTTAGTGGGGTATTTGGGTTACACTGGATTACAGTGGACGCAGGGCGAGTGGGTGGGATTTCATTCTCTCTGTGAGTGATGGGAGCAGAAATATCTGAATTATTTACTCTGTTAGCCATGTGTTGCTACTGGCACGTGTCCGAGTTCCTGTTTTACACACGCTCGTATGCTCACTGTGTTTTTACTTGTTAAGTCCACATATAAAATAACTCAAGCTGAATTACTGGTAAGTTCGCCAGAGTTTTCTCTTAAACGGCTCTGGCTGATTATTATTTTTTAAATCAGTTTATTTATGGAGAATTCAGATCCTGGTGTAGAGCAGTGTGATGTGTGGCTGCTGGAGCTAAATTACCATTCATTTAATTCCAATTTAATTATTAAACTATTAAATTATTTCTACTGTTTACATACTCCAAGGCAAAACAAATACGTATTCTGAAGTCGCTACTTTTATTTGCTTTTATTTCTGGTCAGAATAACCCTTGGATTGCTTGATGTACAAAAAAAAAAGGCTTTACATATAAGCATACTTTTATTCTACATTTTTAATTACATATCAGTTTGTTTGTTTTTTTCTATTAAAATCCAACAAATGAAATCCAAAAAAAAAAAAAAACTGCAGGTATTGTGATATATATTCATCTTTATATATTTTTTCGGATTAATTCTAAATAACCGCAAAAGATTTGGAAGGTTTAATGTTAAAATTTTGTATTGAATCTATAAATTTTAATTATTTTTTCATGACATTAAAATTTTGTTTAATTTTCAGTTTTAAGTCTGTTTTTTTTGTAGACATAAAACTTTTAATGTTAGAATTAATATTTGTTGCCTTTTTTGGTTTTAAGTAATGTGTTTTTGTAGAAATGTGGCCTTTAATATAAGAATTTTTGTTTCCTTTACAGTTTTAAATGTAATTTTTTGATTAATTAATTTTTTTGATTAAATAACAGTGCAGTCAAACTCATCGCTTTTTAAAACTATTGCTATTGTTTTGCAGTTTGGTTGTAAACCTTTATATCGGGACACATGCTGTGAATCGTAGAAATGTCTTCATGTATCATGATATAATATTTTTAATCGTCTCGCATCTCATTTTACACTCATGAAAATATTTATGGTGAGAATGGAAACTGAATTGCAGGCCAAACCTGCTCTGACTTCATTTCCATTTCATTAGTGCATTAGCCAGCAGGCTCAATCTCTAATGTAGTGCTATTGAGTGCACTTTGTAGGGTCTCTGATGCGCTTGTTCCCTATGTAGTGAGCACACAGAGTGAATAAAAGCAGTTTGGAATTTAATCTTGAGTAGATAGATTAAATGCGACAGGAATAAATAAATGGGTATAAATAAATGGGGGAAAATAAAGGTGTGACATTACCTCCTGATTTTCTTTTTATTCGTATTTTAAATTAATATTTGAAAGCACTCTAATTAAGGAGTTTAAATAGCTTGAACCTTTATGTGGTTAAAGGTGAAGCGACGAGCGTGTGAGCGCGTGTCTCGCCGCCGCCCCGTTGATGATGTCACCACGTTGCCCTTCAGAGTATTCACATCACAACTATTTGCATTTTCGTTGTGGAAATCAGCTTCCAATTTGCATGAGAGAGAGCAAGAGACAAATGGAACAGAGGGGAAGGGGTGTGTGTGTGTGTGTGTGTGTGTGTGTGTGTGTGTGTGTGTGTGTGTGGAGGCCTGAGGCTTCCCTGCAGCAAGATGTACAGGAGAGGACCAGGTCCAGCTGTGAGCCATCCTTCAAATCTATACGCTTTAATAAACTTATCCCAAAGAGCTCTCACTCCAGGCTATAGGCAGAGTGTGTGTGTGTGTGTGTGTGTGTGTCTGTGTGTGTACGTACGTTCTCTCTCTCTCATTCCCTGTGTCTTCTTCCCCTCCGTGTTCACCGGTGGCATTGGGACATGGTCGGTGGTCAGGGCTGATGTAGTGTGTGTTTTCTCCGTCCGTGTCTCTCAGGTGTGTTCATGTGGAGTGTGTGAAGCAGGACGGCTCGGAGCCCGGCGTGCAGCTACAGGACGGGTACACGTGCAGCGGGTGTAAGCGGGCGGACCAGGACAGCCCCGAGCATGCTCACGTCCACGCTGTCCAGGACGCCGTGCTCGCAGGTCCCGAGGCAGCGGAGGGTGAGTTTCAGTACAGTCAGACGCACACACACACACACGCGGCGGCCATGTTGCTCGCTCAGGACCCACACCTGCCGAGGATTTCAGAATCGTTATGAAGCTGGGCGAGTGTGGAAAGATGAACGGACCGCCTCAGAAGATTAATTTCCAGTGCTCTTGGCTAAAATTATCACTTTAATCACCAATTTTAGCCAAAAAAAATTAAACCCACAAAAAAAGTTATCTTCTAATGATTCCTCAAATATGAATACGTTTTATAAACATTATCTTCAGTGACACTGAACAGATTATGTTTTAAAATACGTTTGCTTGTAGGTTTTTTCAGTCCTGGTCTGGGTGAGTGGGTGTAAGTTTGATCTGATTTGAATAAATTGTTTATAAGAAGTCGAGGAAAGTGTAAAAAAAAAAAAAAAAGTGAATATTTGATATAAATCCATATAAAATTAATGAGTCTAAATACGCCCTTCCCTTCATCGTGTCCTCTGATGTGCCGTTACTGTGCTGTTGTCTGTATTACGTTCTCCACAGCCCTGAGTGACGCACGTCACCGTGACGTCAGTCGCTGCCGTTAGGGCTCGGTGGTTTGACGATGTAATATATTGATATTGCGATCATTTTACACAATACTCTTTTCTGAGATTGTGTGTCTTGTATTTTTGTCTTTGTGGCTCGCAGTAACAGGTAGCTGATTGTTTCCTCGTTCCATCATTTATTTTTTTCTGTTTTTCTTTCCTCTGTGTAACAACTAGAATATCATATAAACTGTTTTCAGTTTTTATTCGCGCTTTTCATATCGGCTACTGTTCATATCTGCTACTGTCACTTCTTTATGAATGTTATGATGCTCGTGTGTGTATCCTGAAAATCAAAAAGTTTCATTTTTGGCATCCAAATGAGATTGATTGATTGATTGATTGATTGATTTCCCGGACTGTTTTAGGCTTTATTTTTTGTGGAACAGAGAGCAATAGCACCACTACCGATCGTAAGAAAAGCACACAGAATGGCGTGAAGGAGTGAGAAGCGAGCCTGGGGCTGATTTCTTTCTGCCCCAGACTGTAGATTCCTACAGCCAGTCAGTGACAGTCTGGTCAGGTGATTACACAGAGTGACACGCCCCCTGGCTCTGATCTCTGTATGGAGGTTCAGAGGAAACACAGCACGAACCCAGCAGAGTACAGTGCACGTTATGCACATGTAAGTGCGTGTGCAATAGTTTTTGCCCCTCGTCTTTCTTATTATGCTATTGATGAGACCTCAGTATGTTATGAAACAATATCACAATACAGGTAAAGGCCTAAAATTATACGTTTATAATACAATTCAAGACTAAACACTCCACCCCCCTGGCTTTTTACCCACCCCCCCTCCTCCCAATATATTAACTGATACATAGAATGATGTTAAACATTACATAGATTTATATTAAAAAATAAGAGTATTAAAAAAAAATGAAGAAAGACACAGATTGATTGAGAAGTTTATTAATTTTTTATTTATTTATTTAAAACAACACCAATAATTTCATTTCCATAATTTCAGGGATAAGCAATATGACAATAATATCACAAAACATTTTGCCATGCACAATATGTATCAAAGCTGTGCTACTGCATTTAAAAAAACAGTAAATAAATAAGAGATAATTGAATAATACCTTTATTTAATATCCTACAAAAATTGGACACTAAAAAAATAACAGAAAATAAAAAATCTATCAAATATTAACAATTCAACAAATATTTTACCATTTATCATACTACTTTAAAGATACAGTGCAAACTTAACACTAAATCAGTTCTAATGAGTTTCTAATTGTTATAAAAACAAAATGACGATATCTTAGAAAAGTGTTTCGTGAAATAATTCATCAAGATATCGGTGTTATATCACAGCCGCCTGTGATGAAAATGTCACTATTTTGCCGCGTCGTTGTTTTTATTTGGTTAGAGAAGCACGGAGACGTCTGAAATCCTGAACAGCTCTGTTTAACAGCTCTAATTTAAAACCCGGGACTCCTTGAGAGACGAGTTTCAGCTGTATTTAATAAGTCAGGATTAAGAGATTTGAGCTGTCTTTATGGATTTATTAGCCGAGGGCTGCGAGATGTTTCGGAGCGAGCTGTTTAAGGTGCTGGGTATTGCGGCGGTGATATTTAGCCCTGAGAGAGCGGTGTTAAGCGTTTCAGTAGGACAGACACGTAGTCGCACTCCAGTCTCCGGGATTGAGACTGACAGAGATGTAATGTGTTGGCCTCTCTGCTGTCACCGCTGTAATTACAGTGTCTTTGTCACTTCAGCTGTGTGTGTGTGTGAGAGCAGGTAGAGCGAGAGAAAGCCGCTTTTTCACAATTTTGTGCTCTGTATTGTGTGAACGCAGGAAACTCTGAGACTCGTTAGTAAAGATCACATGATCCTACAGACGAGTCATTTGTTTTTCCCAACTGTCTGTGAAGTAGCGTTGCATGTGTGTTTTGAATGCATCATAAATATTGTAGATTTGCATTTGATTTCCATGTGCATCACCTCATCACCAGTTCAGCTTCACACTGTCGCTTCTCTAGCATCCTCCGAGTGTGTGACTAGTGATTCAGATCGGTGCGTCCAATCAAAACCCAACAGGTGAACTGATCATACATCGACTCTTATTATTTATTTATTTATTTATTTTAAAAAAAGGACAGACAGCTAGTGTGTTTTTTAAAAAAAAAAAAAAAAAAGATCCATAATTTTAAACTGTAAGTAATGTAACAGGCTAGTGAGGTGATTTGGCTGTAACTCACTGATAACTGATAGTTTTCATTTTTCTCTAGGTCATTAGCATGTAAAAATTAACGCTGGGTCTACCCCATACTCTGCACAGAGTTGGTCACATATCGATTGTTGTTGTTCTTTCGGCTGCTCCTGTGGTCTGCATGTTTGATTTGGCAGAGCTTTTATGCTGGATGCCCTTCCTGACGCAACCCTCCCCAGTTATATCCGGACTTGGGACCGGCACTGGAAGTTCACTGTCCTGTGCAACCCAAGTGGCTGGGGTCGGTTCCCTGGTCAGGAATCGTACCCGGGCCGTGGCAGTGAGAGCACCGTTTATTTTTAAAACGCAGCCTTTTTCCTGGTACGAAGTTGAGCACATAACTTGTAAATCGAGCACACAGTTGTCACACTGATTAGTGTGTTATTTAGCTAATAAAGCTACAACATTTCTTGGAACTATTGGAACTAATAGAAGTCCTGGACAAGCCACGCCCACAGTACCGTCGCTGCACGCGCACAAACGACAGACTACGGTTGACATGAGTGGCTTGTTATCGGCTAGGCTTACCTAGCTAAAGAAAACCATGAAATACACAAATAAGCTGTTTTCTGTATTAAATACACCACTGATAAATCTTTCCAGGCTTCAGTGGTCGTCAAAGAACGTCTTTATTTACATTTGTATATAAGATTTTCCTCTTCAGTGACTGTTTCATCGTCATTAGGTAAAGAGAAAAGCGAAACGTACGTCCCCGCGAGCTGCGTCATGGTGACACGGTAATGTGCTCGTTTGTCTTTGTTTGAATAGCCTGCATTTGCATTCTGAGATTTTCTTTTTCTTTTGTTACTCCATTACCTCACTGGAGGTCTGAGAGGTGTGTGAATGTCCTGAGTCATGGTGCAACCTTTTGTTTCATTCGGCAGCTCGGTAAATAAAAGCTAAAGCATGTTGTTCCTGTTGAAACGATTTTTTGTTTGTCGAGACGTGACAGTTTTATTTATATAAGTCTTTTATTTCCAGCTATTGGAGGTAAAATGGTGAAACATCTCAGTCCTCATAAACCGATTAAAAAGACGTGTATACTTGTTGGTATTGTTGGAAGTTTAACATTTATGGAAGGAGTCTCCAGGGTAAGCACTTTGTAACAGTCATTGGTGAAGCTGTAACTTTTCTGACATCTTCAGCACAGAGGAGTTTATGCTTTATAGATTTCTCGGGAACATGACAAGCTGTGTATTTTTGTCTTATTTACTTGGAGAGAGAAGGGGGGGGGGGGGGAGGGAACAACTGTTTATAGCTGCTATAACATAAGTGATGAGAGGAACTTGTTTCATGGAGGTTCCAAAACATTATATGTAACTCTAAATGGATAAGAATTTCAACGTAACATGCTTTAATAAAATTCTTCGGCAAATTGCTGGGGTATAAGAGGAATAAAACTCTTTGCTATGTGCAGGCGACTTCAGGGTGGTAACAGTAACTCTGCTTCATCACACCACACCGTTGTTGATTATTTTCCTTTCGCAGCACAAGCCATTGTGGTATATTTCTTACTAATTGAATCCTAAATTGCTTCCCATCCAAATATATGAGAAGTTAGAAGGTTCCTGCTAACTCAGTCGAAATGGAAGAGCTCTCTAGACCTCACTGAAGGTTCAAAAGAGAGAGAGAGAGAGAGAGAGAAAAAATCCTGCATTACGGCTCCCTGTATTCCCATCACCAGCTGGTGACCTATCCTCGAGCCCCAGAACGCTAAAAGCGAATCCTATTTTCTTTTTTTCCAGCCGTTATTACCGGGTCTAATGAAAACGCAGCCTTCCTCTGGGCCGACAGCACTGAGATGAATTGTGGTGTGGATTCTCGGAGATTTCTTCCCCCCTGCAGTCTCTTATTCCCCGTGTGAATGCGTTTCTGTGTGTGGAGCGAGAGATGGTGGGTGGGTGTTGGCGTGAGTGGGCGCGGAGCCGTGAGGCGTCTTTGTGAGCCGGACGTGTTGGGCTTCAGCCAACCGCCTGAGAAGGAAGCAGTGCACTCGTTTCCTCTCTATTTGCTCTCTCCTCAGGCGCCCTAGACAGGCAGAGGAGCCACTAATCAAGACTCAGCCTCCCACTTGTGTTAGAAGAAGCCTCCCTTCTTAAGACCTCAGCATAATCAGTGTGTAGATAATGTCTGGGTGGTTGTGTGAAGATGAAACCGACATAGCAGTAATGTCCTACACCTATTAAAACCACTTCAGGAAAGGTATTGGTCGTATTTAAGCTTCAAGGTTGAGAAGGTCCCAGCTGATGAAACAAACCATGGTGATTAAGTAGCCTTTTAACACAGCACGTACAAGCTCACATGCTCTCTACTGTTCTGTTTTGTCCGTCACGTGCGGGTTCTCCAGTATGGGTTCACCATTATAAGTTCTCAGATATGAGTGGACCAGTACAGGTTCTCAGATATGAGTGGACCAGTACAGGTTCTCAGATATGAGTGGACCAGTACAGGTTCTCAGATATGAGTGCACCATTGTGAATTCTCCAGTACGAGTTCTCCAGATCGATTGTGCCAGGAGTTCTCCGGTGACTCGGCAGTGGAAGGAGTCTCCAGCGTCAGCGCTTTGTAACAGTCAGAAATAAAGCTGTTAAATTTGCGGACATCTTCGGGGCAGAGGAGTTTAAGCTTTGTGCTTTCGCAGTAACATGACGAGAGGCTGGTGAGGGAGCGACGGTTTATAGCTGCTATAACGTAAGAACAGGAACTAACTTGTTTTGTTGATGTTCCACAAATGGAACAATATATGGATAAAACGTCATGTCATTCTTTTAGAAATAAATCTCTGGCAAGCTGCTGTGGTAAAAGAGGAATAAAACAGTTCTGGATGTTCTGTTAAAGGAAAAGAATCAGCTTCTGTGTGTTAACATAGCTCCACTGTTGATTGATTAGTTTCCTATAACTGCATGACTCGAGGTGTTTTATTCCTTTATTCCATGACCAGGTAATTATCTGCTAGTGGAATATAACAGTTTCTAAACTGAAATGAGTAAAGATGTCTAGAAAGGCAGTTGATAGTCGTGTGTTTATTTCTCATAATGAGAAATATTTGTTCTTTATGTTTGCTAAGTTCTAGTTTTTGCACTGGCGCGCGCGCACACACACACACACACACACACACTCCTCAGGAAAGCACATATCGATGGGTTTGGCTGTAAGTTGAAGCTGAAGCTCGGACTCATGTCTCTGCTGTGGTTATATGATACGTTGTGAGGAAATTCCCAGCGGTGTCGAGCTACACGCCAGGTCACCTGCACTCGTCTGGATTCATCACTGCATCATCCTGACACAGCTGAAAAGAAGGACACGCATGATGGCGTGGTTCTCGCCTCAGTGGATTATGCTAATACGCTGTGTTGCTCTTGTGAGGTGAAAGTTCAAATCCCGGACCGAGTCCTGAGCAAAACCCTTAACCTTCCCCTGCTCAGCACGGTGTTCGCTTTATATTCGCCCTCTCCGGTGCTCTGTACTGAGTGAAAGTGTATAAAATATTCAACTTCTCACTCTTTTCTGGGTAAAAACCAGATGTCTGAAAAAGGCTAGCATGGACAAGTTAGCAAGTTCCATACTATATTTAACATCAGGTTGCTAAATGTGTTGGAAATAAAAAATAAAATAAAAGAAGTATTATTTTGTTAATTTCCTATGGCAAGTTTACTTGTTCCAAAGCCACTGCCTGTGAATATCATCAGTTCAAAATATAAAGTTCTATAGAGTTATGGAAAGTAACAAATAAAACACGCTGTCATGCTGTTAGAGGGGAATAATTAATGACGATTTACTGTTACCACACCAGAGTTGATTTATTTCCTGTAACAACGCAAGTGTTTTATTCCTCTTATACCACAGCAAATTTGACTTTTTAAATTTTTAAAGAATGACAAGTTCCTGCATAAAAAAAACAAAAACAAAACAAAAAAAAAATCATATTAGCAAGAAACCGCAAAACATAAACTCCTCTGTCCTGAAGATGTTGGAAATCTTAGAGCTACCTCTGACTGTTTTTTAATCATAAATGTTAAATAAACGTCTTTTCACCATCGCAACGATTACACGCAGATTTTAATCTGTTTATGGGTCGCGTCTGCCGTACAAGTCCATGTGAACGAGCCGTTACTATAGAAAGGATAGCGTATTAGAACGACCAATCAGAAGCATTCGACAGCGCTGTGGTTTAAAAAGAGGAAGCCATTTTAACATCATAGTTTTGTTTTTAGAGCCATTTGAAACAGAGGTGCCAGTAATAGCTGTAAAAGTAGTGATGTATCTGATGATTTTTTTATTTTTATTTATTATTTATTTATTTTTACATCTTAATGAAGACTAGCTGCGAGCTGATCTGCAGAGCGTGTAATGTGTGCTGAAGCCTCGTGCTGCTCGTTCGCTCAGATTGCTGCCGCTGTGGCGCTGCGGCGTGCTCTGGGACCCAGGGGAGCGAGGGAGCGAGGCTTCACGGCTGATCTGATAAGCAGAGCTGTGTCACCATCACACTCTAACGTGAGCTAATGGCTGCTGGAAACACCTCGCCGTCTCTCTGTGGAGGAGAGCTGAGGTTTCCTGCAGGC
The DNA here is from genome assembly GCA_037576675.1 of Pangasius sanitwongsei. NCBI lineage: Eukaryota > Metazoa > Chordata > Actinopteri > Siluriformes > Pangasiidae > Pangasius > Pangasius sanitwongsei. The sequence continues at coordinate 29,512,645 of CM075003.1, read as the reverse complement.
ACTGCGGCTCCTCACACCTGAAACTCATCAGCTCTCACGTTGTTCTTCTCTGCTCCCTCTCTCACCTCTCGTCATAGTCTAATATCAGAATTATTTACACTCACATTGAAAATATATTGTTATATTTTAGTTCATAGAATTCATTATTAGCCTGCGTTCTTTCACATTTATAAAGTTGTAATTCTGTCTTTCTCTCTGTCTCACATTCTACCACTGGTGTCTGTCTCTCTCTTTCTGCCACCGTCTATCACTGTCTCTTTTTCTCTTGTTCCGTCCTTCGCTATCTCTCTTTCTGTCTCTTTCTCTTTCTGTCTCCTCTATGTCTGTCTCCTCTATCTGTCTTTCTCTCACTGTTTCTTTCTCTCCATCTCTCTCTCTCTGTCTCTTTATCTTTCTGTCTCTCTCATTGTGTCACTTGCTGTTTTTCTTACTGTCTTGCTCTGTCATTCTCTCTCTCTCTCTCTTTGTCTGCTTCTCTCTCTGTCTCCTGAATGTGATGTAACTTCAGAACGTTCATCTTCTGTGAGCTCTTTTTCCTGATCAGGATCACAGTGATGCCTGATGTAGCTTTCGTTCATAAGATTGTTAAAAACTTCCATATCTCCATCTGTCCATGCATATGTATTAGATATATTCAATTCAATTCAGTTTTATTTGTATAGCGCTTTTAACAATGGACATTGTCACAAAGCAGCTTTACAGAAATA
>CM075003.1:29496976-29511838 GCA_037576675.1 Pangasius sanitwongsei | reverse complement strand
AAACTCTGTGCAGTTGTTGACGTGAACGTACGTTTGACACGGTGACGTGGCAAGGTGCATATATTATGATTAAGACATTTTAAATGATGTATATGTAGATATAGTGCTGAAACATGTATGTCTCTTGCTCTCTCACTCTCACTGTGTGTGTGTGTGTGTGTGTGAGGGAGAGATGTACAGTAGTAAGCTGTGCTTCTTCTCCCTGGATTATAAATAGCAGTGTGCAGTGTTGACAGAGCTTTCATCACTGTGCACTGTAAAACACTGCATTTTTCACCACGCTGTCATTGCCGTCTATCGCTCCAAATCACTGCTGCACATCTCTCTCTCTCTCTCTCTCTCTCTCTCTCTCTAGTCTGTCTAGTGTCTGTCTATTCTGCCTCTGCAGGTGCACACACACACACACACACACACACACACACACACACACACACACACACGCTTTAACCACACAACCTCAAATAAACCCAGGCTGTTTTTCCCAAAGTACTGTGCTTGTTGAACATCCCATTCCAGATGTATTCCCCCTGTGTTTCCTGTTATAATAAGCTCCACTCTTCTGGGAAGCTTTCCACTAGATTTTGGAGCGTGGCTGTAGGGATTTGTGTTCATTCAGCTACAAGAGCATTAGTGAGATCTGGCGCTGATGTTGGGTGAGGAGGTCTGGGGTGCAGTCGGTGTTCCAGTTCATCCCAAAGGTGTTCAGTGGGGTTGAGGTCAGGGTGCAGGACACTCGAGTTCTTCCACTCCAACCTTCACACACCATGTCTTCATGGAGCTCGCTTTGTGCACAGGGGCATCGTCATGCTGGAGTAGGTTTGGGCCTCTTAGTTCCAGTGAAGGGAAACTGTAGTGCTGCAACATACTATACATTTTGTACAGTTGTGTGCTTTAAACTTTGGAGAAGAACCACATATCGGTGTGATGGTCAGGGTCCACATACTTGTTGTTTTTTTACGTCTTTCTTTCCTTGACGCATCTCTTCTAGCCATGTCATGATAGAACTGTGATTATTTACATTTTGCCATCACCAATACTGTACTCATAGCTGTCCTGTGAGTTTGGCGCTTGCACTGAAATTTTAAATCAGAAATTTCTCACACTGGTTTTTAAATTCTTTTATAGTTTTTGTATGCAGCAGTAAGACCTGACTTAACACAGCACATTTTTATTACTTTGGTTTTTTTTTGAATTTGCGAACTCTGTAAGGCCTGCTGTTGTGTCCATGACTTTGTCACTGTATATGAGATTAATGCCAGAGATGGTGATGCCATGAAGTTTGTCATTTTGTCACCCTCATGATTATTTATGATGCTTGTTAAAGAGACCCGCAGGAAATTCACTCACACATTACGTTTCAATACAGCTATGTTTATTATAAGACACATGTTTATTAATGCTTAATCTGATTTTCTTAAAACCAACTCTGCCTGAAGGCTGTGTACATCGTCTATATTAAATGCCCCTTTTTGATTTATGAGCCGTATTTTCCTCTCTCTGTTCCCATTTCCTGGAAGCTCTGCTTTGGGTACGAGAGTTAAATTAAGAGCTAACAGCACAGCCAGTGTTTGTTTATGAACTTGGTTTTTCCCCAGCGGGCTTCGTATCAGCTCAGTCTAACAAGTATGGCACGGGCGAATATGTTGCCATGGTGATGCCTGCCTCGATGGGTTGCGCTGTTAGTGCTCGTCATGAAGCAGCGAGAGAGGGATGGCTGGGAGAATGAGCAGTAGAATTGAGCGACTCGGAGAGATGTGGAGTTTTTTTGGTTACTATTCAAGTCCGCTGTGATTGCGTTGATGTCTGGAGTTCATCGTTAATACACTTCGATATTTAATCATACCAAAAATCTGCATCATACATCATTTATACCACAGCACTGTGTATTCTCAATTCTGATTGGCCAGAAAGTGTTGATTAGTTTTGTATAATGACAGATTTGATAGCACACAACCACACAATTGTTATAGTTGGCAAATTTGCTGTGGTATAAGAGGAGGAAAACACTTCAGGACATGCATTTATAGGAAAATAATCAAATGTTGGGTGGTAACTGTTACTCCGCTTCATCACACCACTGCATTGTGGATTATTTTCCAATACCAGCAGGACCCATTATTTTTTATTTCTTGCTGAGTAAAAATTGCACATTAAAATGTTTGTAGTTGCTCTCAGTTTTATTAGCTACAAAGGCAGCGCTCAAGCTCTTTACTGAAGAAGTGCAGAAATTGAGTTAAAAATATATCCATCTCATGTTTAGGGCTGAGTGCTGCTTACATGTGCTCTGCCAATTAAATTATCTTCTCATTGACCTGAAAATATTACATAACACACATTATTCAAATCCAAGCATTTCCTGGAACAAAGCCCAGCCACTTTGCCAACATTTTAAATGCAGAGTCATAAGGTTGGAATTTAATGATAGTAGCAGTGCCACAGGGCTTCCTTATAAACAAATTTGTCACAACATGAGTAGCTGAAAAAACAGCCTTTTTAAAAAAAAAAAAAATTACTCAAGTACTTGTAAGGTTTCAAGTGGTTTTTCAATGGATAAAAATCATTGCTTTTGTTTGGTGTTTTCCTTGCCATTGCAGGAGCTTTCATGGCTGTTGAAGAGGAAGTTTCAGTTTCACTGGAACCAGATAACGCTGTACTTCCTGTTCCTGAAGAACCAAAAGAGTCTCCATCAGGTGGGTGATTAGTTTTCTATTTGGTGGCACACTTCTCTATTTTCCTGTTTCCTTTCACTCCACTTCAGTGCTCAAGTCAGAATTAGTCTACGCTAACATGGGTAATTTTAAGAACTGTGTACACTGAAATGCAAAGTCAACAGAAAACAGTATGTTGATGATGTGCACTGGGTATCTGACCCATGACCTTTACATCATTTTGGTCATTTTTTTTTTAATTTCTAATTTTCTTGTTCGCAAAAAGTTCTGCCATCTTGGAATTGTGAAGATCACATGACAATCATACACTGGTGCTTTTCAAATAGCTGTTTTCTCCTATCCATACTATGAATCTGAAAGGTGAGTTTTCAGATCTATCCACTTTGGAGAGTGGATTTGAACACATTCTGGTGTGGATGGAAAGGCAAAAAAAGAAAAAAAAAGTGTTTTCAGATTTGCCCTTGTTACTCTTAACTGGGCCCCAGTTTGTTTATTTATTTATTTTTTCAGATCTTCATCATGACGTTCGAGCTCTAATGGAAATCTCAACTAATCTGGCTAGCTCTATCTAATCAAGACTTTTTGACCTAAATATTAGAGCTGTGTGAGTTGGATCAAAATTGGACATAGACTGTAGAGTGGTTCTTAGATTATCTTGTAAAACATCAAACCTAGATCTCTAAAGAATCATTTGGCTAGGGCCTCTGGGTTTTTCCTAGGAGAGTAGATGTGTTCTACTGAGCTCTGTCTGTATCCATGACTGCAAAACTGAGTTAATGATGTCTTTGCTAAAAAGATCTAAAACTAAAGCCTTACTAAGTTTGTCTATCTGCCAGTACCCGTAATACACTGTGTGGAGCCCTATAACAAGAGTTTATCCTTATCAGTAGAGTCCTTTTTTAGGAAGCTAAGACATGGAGCCACTGAGGAACTTTTTTATTTAAGACTGTAGATATATTTTACTGAACTCTGAGTATTTCAGACTGTGAAATGGATTGATGACACTTATTAATCTTAATTAAAAAAATTCAAATCTCAAATACTAAAGTATTCTCTGATTTTTCTCTCAGGGCTCCATATACCAAAGTGTTTCTGGTAGAACCTCTTTAGAACTCTAATAACCATCTTAGGATGCTTGCTCAAGTTGTTGCCTCACTGGGACATCTGTCTAATGTACAGGTGTCTAATGTCTAAAATGTTTAATTTATTAAAATCGAATGAATTGAAATTCTGTAATCCTCTTGTTCTGTCCCAATTACAGGTGTAGAGCCTGCTCAGGAGATCCAGGTGACTGTTACTTTGACCGAGGGCTCGTCTGCTTTAGCATCTCCACTAGCTTCCCAGTGTTGTGCTGCTGTGGTGGACCAAGATGACGAGGAATCACGTAATGATATCACACCACTGGAAACTGGGAAGGAGCAAGAGATCATTCCCAAACCTGAGCAAGCTGAGGTGGAACCAAATATGGTGGATGCTTCGAAAGTCCTGCTCACTTCACCTACCAAAGAATCCCACCCTGAGCCTTTCCCACCGGCCATGGGGGAGCTCATGGATTTGGATGCTTCAGCTCCAGAGGAGTCAGTTGAGAAGAACGTTCAAGACTCGTCACTTTCGGGCTTAGTGGAGGACGTTGGAGAGGGACTAGAGAAGGAGCCAGAGCTGCAGAAGATGCCGCAACCAGAGGAGGCAAAGGAGGAAGAAGAGGAGGTGGCATCTGAGCCAGCTTTGCCTGAGGAGGTCAGCATTCCGCTGGGCACAGAGAGCAGTCCAACCCTGGAGATGGATACTACGCCTGGCAGCGAGCTCAGCTTCTCAGGATTCAGCTCTCCTGCCACGGAAGACAAGGTACCAAGCCTTAAACGCTCTCCAGCATTTTCCCCAGACGGCTCGATCAAGCTCTGCCAGTCGCCCTTCTCTACGGAGGCCTCCCCCAGAGAAACACCCACACATGGCCACAATACACCCGGGTACAGCCCTGGTGTGCCCCCAGCTGCATTCTTCCCCCTCACCCCAAAGATCGGGATGGGAAAGCCAGCCATCTCCAAGAGGAAGTTTTCTCCAGGGAGGCCCAGAGCGAAGCAGGTAAGTGTGTGATGAAGCTGAGATCCTCAGTCTGCTTCATGTTTTTGATAGATCTTCTCTCTCTGATTCAGCTTTGCAGCTGTGTGGTAATTATTCCTTTGCACAGTCACAATGATTAGTACCAGTGTGGAGGGTATATTAATTAATGTCAAAAGGCTTTAGCTGTTCTTGTGTGCTTTCTTTCTCTCTCGCTCTGCTTTTCTCTCTCTCGCTCTTGCTCTCCCTATTTTGCTCTCATTCTCGGTAGCACCCCACCCCCCCAAGCACCCCGGCACTCCTCCCCTATCCTCACTCTGGAGTGCATAACTCTGAATTAGCCCTCAGAGTAGGGGGATGGGAATTGGCACTGCTGCCAAGGGTTTGATGCTCAGGGAAAATAAAGGAGTCTTTTTGGAGGTGTATAATTCGGATCACTGTTCACTGAGCTGGAAAGCACGACACAAACCCATTTCCACTCCGAGCTTGGGAACAGGGAGGATGCTGAGTGCTCTTCTTTTAGGACGGGCCAAGCCATCAGAAATTGAAAATTAAACTTGGCAACATGGGATCTCCGTGCGTGATTTCTCCCTAGCCTTGATTTCTTGAGAAACCATAGATTAGTGGTTCTTGTTTTCAGGTGTCTTGTTTGAAAACCTTGTTTGACTTGGAGAAAGGTTTTAATTTATTTGATCAGCTCTTTTGTGGCTGTGTATATAGTCCTTGATGAGAATTGGCAGTATGGTGAATCTCTCCCTCCTTCCCCTCTGCTTTTCTCTAGAGGATGCTCCTTCCCAGTCTTGTGAAATTTAAAGGGTGGTCGCCTCTTGTGGGGTCCAAATGGGATTTCCTGTTTGGCGTGTGTGTGTGTGTGTGTGTGTTTGTGGCTACGTGCACTCCTCTGTGTTCTCATGCGAGTTTGTGCTTGTTGGGCTTTGGGGATGTGCGAGTGAGGAAGAGAGTGCCTCAACACGTTTTGTTGTGCAGATGAGATTCTCCCCCACTGACTTCCTTTGTAATGTCCAGAGGAGCCTGAAGTTTATTTTGGAGACTGTAGTTTGTAGAGGTTTAGAGTGATCTTATTTTTATTGCATGCTGATTGGGTCATCTACCTTTATAAAGACCTTCATGATAGTAATTTCCAGATGCTGGTGGTGTTATGTACCAGGCAGGGGCTGTTCTATGACCAGAAGCTATTACACTCATACAAAAGTTTCACATTTACGAAATCCCTCATGTTCCCACACCTCAACAGTATAAATTCTGATAAGGGGGTTATGCTAGCTCATGGATCAAACTTCTGTGCTAATGACCAGAAGTTTGCAAGTTCAGATTCCAGGGCTAGGTTGCCGTTGGCCCATTGAGAATGACCTTTAACCCTCAGCTAATCCAGCGGCTGGTATACTCTCAGTGTACAGTGGCCGACCCTGCTCTCTGACCTTAACTTCCTAACAAAACTGTGATACGTCATAAGCAAAATTCTCTTGGCCTTTAAATTTTTTAGCTCCTTTAATGTTATGCTAATATTTTATGTAATAGATGATACTGGTTATTGGTTATTCTCCATTTTTCTTCTTAGGTTGGTCATTTGCTAATTCCGATTCACTAGCTTGTTTTTCCCTATCACACAGCACCTACCAATTGGGGAAGGTGAATGCTAGCACATGACGTCCTCTTCTGCGTAGATGAGCTTACAGATGCCCATATTTGCTTAGTGTCGCACTGATTGACAGGAGACATTAACACCATTCTTCCAATCCATAGCACACGACTAGTTTTGCTTTCTTAGACTCCTGGCCACAACAGGCCGTGACATTCCGTGACTTGTGGTCCCCCTACAATAGCATGAATGCTTTTCTTTTGGGCCACTAGGGAGCTCATTTTAATCTATTTCTTGACATAGCTTTAAAATAGATGTTGCCATAAACAAGATTTATTCTCGAGTTGTTAGTTTGAATTGTAATACAAATAAGAGCCAACATTTGTTTGGGTTATAGTGATTTTCTACAGTCTTTAGGGAAAACAAAAGCATGTAACATGGAATACTTTTCAATACTACAACGTGGTAAATTATTAAATAGGCCAAGTCATTTGACATCGTATTTTGACCATAAGTGAATCAAACTGTGTGTGCTAATCCGACTCAGATGGTCGAAACGCAGAGTGGTTCAAGCGGCAGGTGAAGTGATAAAGAAAACAAGTTTCAGGCCCGCAGCTTATGGAAACCATGAACTCGAAGAGTGGGATATGGTGATAGTTTTTTTCCTTACTTGCTAGTGAACAGGCAAAATGTAATAGCCGAGACATGTACATTTTTGTGAGAAACGAGCATCAAAACCACAACATAGATTCAGCAGGGTGGTTCAGCTGGCTGAATGTTTTATTGAGAGTTTCAGTGATTATGATAAATTGCTTTTCCTGTACAAGTACCCATGAAGCTCTTGACACTGATTTCACTTCTTCATGATTGCCATCACAAATTAATTTAATTTTTTATGTAGTCGAATATTGAGCATGATGAAATACTGCTGTACAAAAGATAGTGTTAGGAATTGATACACAGCATGAGTGTCTCCTGCACCTCTGCTTGCTGCTGTTATTTTTTTTTTTTTTTTAGCTTAATAACAGTGCAGGTTCGGATGTGTATATATGTGTATATGATGACACTTAACGCTCATAAACCTGCTTCCTTTGTCCTGATTGGTCAGTGCCGCACAGCATTTTAGAATATATTAAATGAAAAATATTGTAGTTATTTACATGTTGGTATTCATGAAAAGCAGAACATTTTAGTGCTAACGTCTACTTTTTTTTTTTTTGGACAAGGTGTCCTTTTTGGTATTAAAGTGAAAAATTTGGTAGTGTGACAACCCCAATTTTTAGCATCCTTGATGTTTGCTACTCAGTTTTTGGGTACAGCGAGTTTTGAAGAGAATAAGGGAGGAAGAGGAGCTCTCTCACTCCAGTTTTCTGCTGCTTTCTGCATTCCCTCCTATGAGACAGCATAATGATCATTCATGCGTTTAGTTGCATAAGAGCCAGATTGGAATTTAATGGAGAAAGTAAGGTGGTTGAAGATGGAGCAAAACTTTTCCCTCGTTCCTCTTTGCATGGCCGTTATTCAGCAATACCACTTTATCGTTCTTTCTTTCTTTTTTTTATATAACCTTCTCTCACAAGGTCCTTATATTGAATGTATTGTCTGCTGCATGAATATTAACAGGAATGTGCTTGAATTTGGTTTCTGTTCTTCTTACTAACCCCCATCCCATACATACCTTTTTGCATTTTTGTGTGTCTGCATGTTTTCTCTTCTGTTATAACCCTTTTAAGTTGCATTATGTGTATGAAAACAGTATGTCATATTTTATTAAGTGCCTGATATGAACTTTTGCCAGTTTGGGACAAATCTGTACATGATACGTTTTGAAACTGAAGAATAGAGTTGTTTATTGGTCCTGTTGTTTTTTTTTTTTTATAAATGTTATCTGTATAAGCTAAAATAATTTTCACAAGCCCCGTGCTGATTGTGTTACAGAGCATAATTACACATCCGTGCCCTGATCATCTCGTTAACGAGCTAAAATCTCCCCATGGTGCTTTATATGAAATTCCTGTTTGCTCGGCGCGTTCATCACGGCGCTGTCACGCTGGCATAATCACGCTTGTTTAGTAAACACGCAAATAGACGCTGATGCTGCCATGGAGACGGGCTGACACTTGATAACGAGGAGCATCGTGTCGAGTGTTGAGTGGATTTAGCCTCGCTGGCCTGCTGTCAGCTCGCTGCGTCTGGAAAGAGTGACTCAGCCCAATGTACTGTTTCACTCCGGGGACAAAATTACAGTTACACACCAGTAAGCAGCAGATCACAGATCCAAGTTTAAATCCACCCTGGATTTAATATTTAGAGGTTCCTGGATTCATTCTCCTCAGAGGTTTACGCCTACTTTTTGATACCAGTCAGTAACATATGCCCACTATTTCGATTAAATGTGTGGTGTACATTTTATTTTATTTTTTTTGACGCAGATAAGTCTGTGTGTCTATTGCAGTTTTAAGTGTGTGAAGTGGTTGTATAAAACCTAAACCAATAAAAATGCAAAAAAAAAAAAAACCAGCTAACTTCTGTCTTGAAAATCGAACAGAAAGTCGGATTGATAAAAATACCAAACTTCTGCAGCGTAATTATTTATAATCCGGGCAAGATGATAAAACTGCAAAACGACGAAAGGATTCGCAGTCAGTTCTCTACAGCAAGACTCGATTTAATCTAATTCTCTATGCCAAATAATTTGTCAGCGTATCTAATTTATTATACTTTGGAATAGGTAAGATCTTCCATGTCACTGGAGCAGGTTAGGGAAAATAGGTACCTCGACTCATTGTTTTGCATATTTCATCATGTGATCAGATTTTTCCCAAGCTCCTAATCGGTATCGTTTGCATTTGTTTTATGTAATGCCTGTACATGCCCGTTATTTCTGTTTTTCATATGCCTGCTCATTTTGCTGTTTTTTTTTTTTTTTTTTTGTTGTTGGATTCATCATTTGGCTGTGCATTTTTGTTCACTCTTTTATTCCACTCATCCTCCCTCCTCCCTCTCCCCGTCCCGGTTCCCGCTCCTGCCGCTGTCCCTCAGGTTGGATGGAACAGCCGTAGTGCCGTAAGCTCCCCGTCTTGGTCTCCAGAGCACTCAGAGGCCTTGGATGGCTCTAAGAACCGGCAGCAGCAGGGCGAGCTCGTCTGGACGACGAGACTGGTAAATGAAGGGCTGTGGCAGTGGGCGGAGCTTGGTTGTTGCACGTGAGGAGTGTCGGAAAGCAGGACAGGGCTGGGTCGATAATTGATAATCGAACAGATTGTTCTAAATCAGTTGTATTTCCCTTCATTTATTCTCTGTATGATGAGTGATAGCACTATTACTGGGAATTCATCTTGGCAATGTGTGCATACTTGCTTCTGGTATTTTATATGCTCCTGGCATGTGAATAAATTCGAGCCTTAAGTGTCCGGAGAGCTGAGAGCTGACAATTTTTTGACAACAGCAGACAAAGCGACCTTTAGGGATGCAAAGTGGGTGGGCCAACCGACATGACGAAGTTGAGTGAACTTTAGTTTTAATGCAAATGACAAGTGACGCAAGTTGGTGACAGACAGGAGGAGTCAGGGTGTGTTTCTGTGGTGCTGGTTCTGTCTTGACTGAAAACGATCACGTATTCGTTCCTTATCGCAGCTCCTGATCCGATTGAGCCTCAATTCTGAAGTGAAGTGTTTGAGTTATACAAAACCAAACAGCCGCAGTGTTTCCGCCATTTTATTTCAGTACATCAAACTGTTAAACTTGTAAAAAAAAAAAAAAAAAAAAAAAAAAAAAGTCAAATAGCAAAATCGTCTTTTTTTTAAGGTCATTCCGTCACACGCGATACGTAGATGGTCATTCATAGAAGTAATTTTTTTATATACACAATTAACTTCCCTCCAAATTAGTTTTAGTGTGAAGACGTTTGATTTGTGGTCACATGGATGGTTTTGTGTACGTTCTGCAGCTAGCTTGTGTGGATTTCATACTAGCCTTGTGAAACCATGGCAACCGGCAGTAAACTAAAGATAGAACACGCCCACCAGTGATCAGCATAGAGCGATTTGAGTGAAAAATTGGGTTAACAAGTGTATGAATTGTTCAACAAACCTGTGAGATGATCTCTGTGTGTGTGTGTGTGTGTGTGTGTGTGTGTGTGTGAGACACGATGCCTCATCAAATGGCCTTGGATGCATTTCTCTGAAGTGAGGGGATGTGTGTGTTGTGTTGGGCCGTGTTAACCCCTTAAACTCCCCCTGATCTCCTCTCACTGCTACCTGAACACATTTCCTATTGTAGTTTACTGAAAATCTCAGCGTAGTTACTGAATAACATGCAGGTCGATTTAAAAAAATAAGTTACCACTTGTGAATGTTAACATTATAACAGGAAACACTGGAACATTATAACACAAGGATTACACAGGGTCAAGTTACTGATTACAGGAATTAAATTGTATTTTAATTCCTGTAAAGGCTCTCTACTTTCGCAGCAATAAAACGACAGTAACAACAGTATTGTAACCTAAAACTAAACCTAAAACCGTTGCCAGTAAGCATTACCATTCCTTTTAATCACCCTGTACTTTGAGTTGAATAATTAATAATCTATGACTGAAAGAGGTTAATGGTCACCACAAGAGGGTTGCCATATCTGTGTCTTTTCCCCACCTTTGACTTGCTGCCATAGTCTTTGAGCGCAGCTTGAGGCTTTGGCTTTTGACATACTGTATGTTAGAGTAATTAATGTTTTCCGAGTGAAATTTTATTCATGGTCTATTATGTACACCTGTATACTGTATATATGCTGTGGTTATGATTACACGGTAGGGGATTAACTGGTAAAATGGTGCATTAGTAGAAAAAAAACGTATTATAGAGATAATAAATGTTAGAGATGTAACCGAATATGATTACTTTATTCAGAATGAACAGATAATATGTTCCAAACAGATGTGAATACGAGACGCACTATTGGACAGAAAGGTTCACGGGGCATCTGGTTGAGACTATAGGTGTGTATCCGCACCAGGATCCTGCAGGACGCAACAAAAAAAACGTCAAACAAACGTCAAAACAACGTCAAGCGGTGAAATATTAAGCTCGCAGGACAAACAAACACCATGTTCATTAACCTTCATTTACATTCATTCATCTTTAGTAACCGCCTGATCAGGGCCACTCTGGTTTAAATTAGCCTGAAACTAAATTATTGCGTAAATATTGAGAGCAGGAAAGGGGAAAACAAAAATAATAACAGTGTGAGTGGGATTTAAAAAAAAAAAAATGCACTCACGTCTCTAGTTGCGACTGATTATGAACTTGCTTTGGATGAGGAAGAGTCAGGGACAGAATTCACACACCATGCTGACGCTACTGACATTTCCACCTCTGTGGGTTTTTCCAGTGGTTTTTTTTTTTTTTTTTTTTTTTAACAGAAAAAAGTCTTCCAGTTTATGCTACGCCCACTTCGTTTTTAAATCTGGATGCAGATATTTGGAGAAATAACCAGATGCAGATTGTGGCATTGTGTTACAGCCTAAAGTAAATGGATAGGGACTGTTTTCTGTAGAAGTGTGCTTGTTTTATGTCAGTGAATTGGTTTCTTTATTAATTCTTTATTAATATTTTCACAATATGTAATAAGATGAGACTCAGTTTAGGCAGACGGAGTGATTTTAATATTGCTTCTTTTTTTTAATGTCATGTTACTTATAGCAATTTATTATAATTTGGCAGTGAAAACCACAGGTTTGAAGTTTAATGTTTGACCATTAAGCTGGTTTTAAATGAACATTGAGCTGGTTTTGTCACATTTGGCAACTGGAGACATTGCAGCAGTCATTTTATTTTATTGTTGCAAAAAAATTATAATGGGAAAAATTCTGATTTGTTAACGGTGCTTGTAATTAGGAAGTCGTACAGGAATAAGCCCAGAGTTCAAAGTCCTATACTGAAAGCACACCACAAATCCTTTTACAGACCACATAAATTACTTTGTTTTGCGCTTTTAGAGATTCACAGTACAGACCAGACTCCTCTAACTGTGTTGCGTTTGGTTTAAAAACTAGATGCGGATTCAGGCACGGAGCTCATTTTGATTCAGTGGTGCTGCGGTTAAATGACGGTTTTGAAGATTGAGTAATTGCAGGGAGATTTGATTAATCTGTGACTGATTGTTCAGCTCTAATTTTACTTACTGTTGAGGCCACAGTGCACACAGACATAATGATTAGTTCTCTGCGTATTTATTAACTCCATCTTAACTGAGCCTTCTTTAGCATTTATGCCGCTTCTTCTGTGCATGAAATCTTTGCAAAATAAGGCAGCAGGTACATCGTTTATTAAACTGATGCATTATTTATTTAATGAGTGTTTGTTTGCTTTGGCTCGAGACAGCAGTTCGCTTACAGCTTGTATGGGCATCATTTTATTTTTGAGGTGGAGTCACAAAGTAATCCAGAAATCGATTGAAGCCTGCCATCATTAGTTTATCAATTCTTTAAACTGTGCTCAGAATAATCGAGGAGAGACGAGGCATCCAGAGCAAGGACACACACGCACACACACACCCGCACACACACACCCACACACACCCACACACACCCACACACACACACACACACACACACACACTTTCTACCCTCTGGTGTGTTGTAGTCTACAAGAATAAGACAAGGACAACAAGTACAAATTTAGTAAGAATTAAATAAACACAAAATGCTGTTGAATTCTTGAAGTCTCAGATGTCACAGTTCAGATTAATCAATCACAGGTTTACATTAATGCACTCGGATGAATTGTTTCTGTGGTAACAACTTACACAGGGACTTGTACGGCGGACGCTCCACATAATCTGCGTCGTAAAACACGTCCCACCCAAATTGTTTCATCAATTAAAGACAGACTTCTATAAAAGGCATCCATATTAGAAGTGCCTTTTCTCTATATAGGCTCAAACATGCACATACTGTATAAGCTATAATAGTTAACAAGATTGACGTTAATTTGGTGTGTAAGTGACGCTCCAGTGAGCATGGGACGTCTCGCGTGGCAAATATGTTCAGTATATCTTCTTGCTTCCCTTCATCTCCTTCTCAAAGGGAGGAGCCAGGACATGGGGAAATGATGCAAGGAAAGGAAATGAGGAAGTGCAATTAAAGAAATGAGAAGAAACCGTTGATTTCTTATCTTCCTGCGTGTGCATGATAAAGCCGGTGCCACACCTTTCCCCAAATGATTTCCCTGCTCGAAATGCCACATTTTCCATACAATACAATACAGCTCAAAGAGCTTTAGAAAGAAAAAAAGGCAAATAAGAAAACAGCATGAAGGAAGAAGCAGGAAGTAAAAAATGTAATAGAAATTCTAAAATTAAACATAATACTAAAACAGTCAAATTAACAGTAAAAAGTATAGCTTCGATTTATTAACTCAAGTCATAGTGAAAAAGCACAAACCTTTCACTTCAGGTAAAGTACAAGAAAGAGTCAGAGAAGAGTCACAAGACATCTGTGCTAATAATAATAATAATATAGCAACTTTCACACATTAAAATTAGGGGTGTGAATCTCCTACTTTTAGACAATGTGATATGCTTCACGAAGTATATACACTCCAGAAACAATAAATTAAACAAGTAATGTTGCCATACGCTTCAGTTCACTACTTGTCTGATACGATTCGACTAAGCGCTGATATTATTTGTTGATCATGAATAGGAATCGATTCAGCATCGATATGATGCAATTCAGCACTGATACAATTCAATTTAGCGCCACTATGAATCAATTCAGCATAAATATGGTTTGATTCAGCACTGATGTGATTCACTATAGGACCAGTATGCGTCAATTCTGGTCTGGTTTGTGGTTTGCAAGGTTTGTGGTGTTATGACACATCTAGTTCCTGTGTTTACGTCATTGACGGACAAAATGTGCTCATCTGAAAACAGCAGCTTTTACCAGTAGCGTCACCACTGTAGAAACGTGTACCATTGTAGAGTAATTCTGTATCCACTGTGATTATTGTGGTGTTTAGCCTCTTTGTATTTTGTGTTCAGGCCTTGCATTAATTTTACATTGGCACTGGTGCTTTAACCCTCTTTGACATTCGAGAAATATCCTCATACACAGCCTAGTTACTGTAACAAATTAATTTATTAGAACTACTTTTGTTGGACGATATATTGTCCCAGAGATAATTGCGGTTAAAGATATTATTGTCATTTTAAGACCATTTTATGCCACTGATATAATGATAACATAATAGCATAGTTTTTGTCTTCTGACGCAAATATACTTTAAATTTAGTCAGTATTTCATTTACATTTACATTTATGGCATTTGGCAGACGCCCTTATCCAGAGAAACTTACAAAAGTGCTTTGAAGTCTATCAAAAATACATTCTGATACTGGCTCACTAGGAATACCATCAGTCCAAAACTCTGTTGGGGAGGTAATTTTTTTTGTTTGTTTTTTGTAAGTGCTAACTTAAGTACTTTATGAAGAGGTAAGTCTTTAGATGTCGTTTGAAGACTGCCAGTGACTCAGC
>CM075003.1:29476759-29496876 GCA_037576675.1 Pangasius sanitwongsei | reverse complement strand
CCCCAAGGTTGCGTGCAGTAACTGAAGGCGAGATCAGAGAATTGTCCAGGGAGATTGCAAGATCCTGAGATGGGGATCTCGTCATGTCATTTTTATTCATTTTAGCCAGTTGTACTCTGAATATTGAATATTAGTCAAGAGAAAATGCAAAAACTAAACCAAACATTCACACATTTTATATAGTACCTCGTATCAACAGAATCATGTGAAAACTGGCCTTGTTGTGAAAACCTGATCTCCTGAAATATTACAATGAGTACACTATTGTAGTACAGTAATGTGAGGTCTCTCTGCTTTAGTTCTTCATTGTCCATGTTTAGCGCGTTGTTACAGAAACAGTGTATTCACAACGTGACTTACCATTCTGCCTAGTGCCTTACTTAAGTTCAACTTCCCTTGTGCATTCGTGTTGTTTTGTGCAGAGTAGGTTGTAGTATTACGTTTATGTTGTGTATATATCTTATTAATCTCATATGTGTATAGGATGCGTTTGGGTGAGTTAATTAACCCCCGGTGTTCATTCACTGTTTCAGCTTCAGCTCACGCAGCTTAAGCGGCTCAATCCCCAGCATTACTGAGTATAACCAGATTATTTGAAACACTAGAACTATTCTTTCTAGATTTTTCTTCTTCAAAAAACATTGTTAGTGCGTTGTTAATATCTTGTGTGTCATTTTTTTTCAACGGTATGTTTTAATTAAAATCGGTGCTAGTGCTTGCTACACGTCTTCGCATGCACACAGTTTTTGCATTCGAATGTGCGTTTTTATCTTAAATTCGACGGATATTTGAAGTTGGAACGTTAATGTGACAGCCCTGGAGCAGACGAGAGGACAGAAGCAGTGTGAATGGCTAAAATGTTGGGGTGTCAGGAATCTCCCTGTCGCGCCAGCAGCTGCGGGCAGTTCAGGGTTTCATTCTCCGAGTTGTTGACCTAGTTCCGTTTTCTCGCTTGTGTATTTTGGATTATCCCTGCTTTTGCTGTTCACTGACCGCCTGACCTGTGCCTGTGTTCTGTTTACTGATTCTGATTCACGATTTGGATTTGTCTGCTTGCCTCTCAAATAAGATGCTTGAACTGCATCTGCATCCGTCTCTACTCGCCGAACATGACATGGTGACATTCATTCTTATGTCAACACATCGGGCAATATCGAGGTCAGCAGATATGACCGAGGTCACGTCCTTATATCGTACGATAAGTCGATAACGTAATTATTGTGACAGGTCTACAGACGAGAGGCCCGTATCAGATCCGAGCTGTTTACATGTATGCATCAATATCCGATCTGTGTCAGAAGTCAGAGCTAAAAATGAGAATTGGTTGGCGATGTAAATGAAGCCTCTCTGTCATGCACGTGAAGGCTTTTACAGCAGGCGTTCACGCTTCACCGCATCTCCCTTTTTCCTCCATAATTCATTTTTGAAGAAATTAGCTGCAGACTCTGCAGGCGTCAGGGCGCGCCTCCTCCTCCTCCTCCTCTTTCTCGGGCCGTCTCTCTAAATGACTTTGACGTTTCCTGTCTTGAGTGGATAATTATCTGAGAGGAAGCAGGATTCGGGCCAGAGCCTCAGCTTAGTGGCGGGTGCAGTGCAACGCGATGCCATCGGGCGCAGGTCAGGCTGGTAGGAACAGGGCTGTAACACGAACCCAGGGCCAGGGTAGTGTTCTGCTCAGATGGGCTGGAACAAAGCCACACACACACACACATACACAGTGTATGGTTATCTCCATTAAATGTTTTCAGACATTTAATAAAACTTTGGTGCCAGTTCTTTTGTTCATCAGTGTGGTGATGATTTTTGCGAAATCCCTTCATGACATTCCTTGCGAGTCAGGATGCTTTTTTTTTTTTTTTTTCCCCTCTCGGAGATGGACAGATCTTGGCCTTCGTGGTGATTTATCAGGACCATCAGTAAACTGGAATGGGTGGCTCCTGGTTTGGAGCAACCAAATTAAACATGGATTTGTGTGATAAATATTTATTTGTATTTGTGTTTTGTTTTTAGGAACAGGCACACACACACACACAAACGATCACTAGTGCAGTTTGTTGTGTTAGTAATCACGTTACTTTTTTGCTAACTGTAGCTGGGATTATTGTGTAAAATGTTCCCTTTCTCCTCTCGTTCGCTCTCTCTCAGGGCCGTGGGTCGGGTTTTCCCGGGCGGAGACGTCCTCGAGGAGCTAACCTGTCTGGCCGAGGGGGCAGAGGACGATCCCGACTGAAGATGGACAGCAGCCTTCTGGTGACCCCTGGGGTACAAATCCCATCATACAGCACTCTTCTTCATCATCATCATCCTCCTCCCGTCTCTTTACACACATGAATAATAGTCTTGGCTTATTCTCAGCAGGCAGAGCACTCAGACACAGTGACGAGGTTTTTTTTCTTTCTTTCCTCAAACTGATGAATTCTGGTATTTATTTTTTCTCCCGTGAGAGAGATTTGTTTTGGATTTTGGCATTCTCTCAGCAAACACGGAGCTCCAGGTGAAGTGGTGGAGTCCAATCGGCAGAATGCGGCCTGATACAGCGTTACTTACACATGGAGGATGTGTTGGCTTTCGATAATGACACCACTGCTTTATATTAATCTCACACACTCCTTATCCAAGTTAAATAAATAAATAAATAATAAAAACGCTGTTAAAAGCTTCCAGATATTTTCTCAAGTGAAGATGGGAAAAGTGCAAACTCCTAAATTTAAAGTATAAAAAGTAAAAGTATAAGAATGACATCTGCACCAATAAAAAAATAAAATAAATAATAATAATAAAATAAATTAATAATAATAGTAATAATAATGAAACAATACTTTGGCAAAAATGAATATTAATACAGCTTCCAAAAAATACTAATAATAATACTCATTTTTCACACACACACACACACACAATCGTCTCAACATTAAGCAGAACAGATGAAAAGCTAAAAAGTGCGCGTGTGTGTGCGCGTGTGCTCGTGTGTGCGCGTGTGTGTGTGTGTGTGTGTGTGCGCGTGTGTGTGTGTGACAGCAGGTGAACTTTCTTGAGACTCCACATGTGGTGAAAGAGGAAGAGGAGAACACCATGCACAACACAGTCGTCATGTTCTCCAGCTCCGACACCTTCACTCTCAGACAGGTGTGTGTGTGTGTATGTGTGTGTGTCAGTCATTGTGTGCACTATTGTATATTGTGTTTGTCATTTGTGTTATTGTGTGTGTGTCAGTTATGTTGATCATGTTTGCCTTTTGTGTGTCTTATTTGTGTGTGTCGTTGTGTGCTTGTCATTATGTGTCATTGTCTTTATTCATTTGTGTCATTATGTTGGTCATTCCCGTCATTGTGTGTCATTTGTGTGCTTGTCATTGTGTCTGTCATTATCTGCGTCATTTTGTGTTTGTCATTCATGTCATCGTGTGTGTCGTGTTTGTCATCAGGATTTTCATTGCATTTGTCGTTGTGTGCATAATTTGTTTTTGTCATTGTATGTGTCATTTTCACTGTGTGCATCTTTTTTGATTGTGATTTTGTATTAGTCATTTGTGTTCATGTGTTGTGTTTGTCAATCTGTGTGTGATTGTCATTTTGTGTGTGATTTTTGAGTGTCGGCACATTTGTCATTGTGTGTACCATAGTGTTTGTCGTTATAATTGTCATTGTGTTTGCCATTGTATGTGTTTATCATTGGTGTTTGTCTTTGTGTGTGTCATTGTGAGTGTGTATGTAATGGTTGTTGTCATTATTTGTGTGTGTGTATTCGTGCCTTGCTCTCTCATTTGCATTTCTCTTATTTACTTTTTGCCCTAATATGTGAGGTCACAGCCCTCCACTAACTCAGCTGTGTGTGTCTGTGTGTGTGTCTGTGTGCAAGCCAGAGGTTATCCTCTGGGTGTGTGAGATTAAACAGACTCACTGACTCTCTGTCTCTCTCTGTCTCTCTGTCTCTCTCTCTCTCTCTCCCCTTCTCCCTCCCTCTCTCTCTGTCTCTCTGTCTCTGCAGGACATGTGTGTGGTGTGTGGGAGTTTTGGTCAGGGTTCTGAGGGCAGACTCTTGGCCTGTTCTCAGTGTGGTCAGTGCTATCACCCGTTCTGCGTCAGCATTAAGGTAACATCATTTCATTCTCACTCTGTAGCAGAGCTGTCTCAGCCTGCTTACACACACACACACACACACACACACACACACACACACACACACACACACACACTCTTGCTATTTAATGTCATTATCTAATCAACTCTGCACCCTAAGAGGATGGTGAATGTGAGCCAGTTATTCATGGCTTTATGTTCCGTATCTTATTTGCTCGTGTGTGTGTGTGTGTGTGTGTGTGTGCGCACTGTAATTACTCACCCGAGCTGTTCATAACGCACGTGATTAATGAGAGCAGGTCCGAGGGTTGTGTTTGTAGCTCTCCCGTCACTGACCCTTACACAGTCAGCTTATTTTCCTGCACGATGAAGAAATCCCATCAGCCCCTGCTCCTAATCCTCTCTCTACACATTATACAGCTGTTTCCAGCTGCTGAGGTTAAAAGCTGATTATTTGTCATTAAGAGAGTGACATTGTGTGCAGTAGCACAGGTGGAGGCTAATGGCTGTGCAGAGTCAGGGGCGGTGTTATGGAGAGGATGTTTAGGGAAAATAAAGCGTGAGCTTTACACAGAGCTGGAAGAAGCTGATTCACTTTCAGCAGGGTTTCCTGCAGTGTAGCTTAAAGCAAGCGCCCTCACCGCTTCATCCCCAAAGCCCTGTCCCTGTAGAGCTCGCTGCGCTTTCCCCTCTTCCCAACTGCTTTCCCCTCTTCCCGACTGCTTTTCTCTCTTCCCGACTGCTTTCCCCTCTTCCCGACTGCTTTCCCTTCTTCCCGACTGCTTTCCCCTCTTCCCGACTTCTTCTTTACTTCTAATTTTCTTTCTTCCTTACACGTCAGCCTTTCATCCATACTTCTTTCCTTCATTTTCTTCTTTCCATCCTTGCTTACTTATTGATTCCTTCTTTAGTTCCTTCATTCTTTCTTCGCTTCATTTCCTAACTTCTTGCCTTTTTTCCCTCCTTCTCTGTTTTGCTGTTAGTCTCAGGACATGTGTTTTAAATAAGACACCATTCAGGATTCCTTCTCAATTCACACTTTGATGCACTTGATCAGTCCTTCGTATTTAAACAGAAGCTCCACTGCGGTGTTCCAGCGCGTTCCTCCTGCAGAGTTTAGTGCTTTTGACCCTGAACCCACTCCAGAGTTACGAGGTGTGATGTGAGGGAGATGCACTGAGACTTCTCTCGGTTATTTATATCCGCTGTGAGTCATTGCAGGGAGTTGTCTTCCTTCAACATGCTCTATCTGATAAAATCCATCACGCTTCATCGTGGATGGAAGTTGTGTATTGCGAGGTCGCAGAGTCACCGCGGGATTGATTTTTCTCTTTACACACACCTATTAATCTGTAAATAGCAGCTGATCCTTCAGGACACACCTCCGAGACGGGGGATGACCTGCAAACACACACGCACATACACACAGTTGTTTGTTCATGGTGTGTAGGATTAGACGATGCTATGTACATTAACCTGTTCCTGACCCCTGACTGTGTGTGTGTGTGTGTGTGTGTGTGTTACAGATGAATAAGGTGGTGTTAAGTAAAGGCTGGCGGTGTTTGGAGTGCACGGTGTGTGAGGCGTGTGGGCAGGCCAGCGATCCCGGACGCTTGCTGCTGTGTGACGACTGTGATATCAGCTATCACACCTACTGCCTCGACCCGCCGCTGCAGAACGTACCCAAGGGCAGCTGGAAGTGCAAATGGTACACACACACACACACACACACACACACACACACACACACACACACACTGGGATTTCCTTCCTATTTGCTGTCATTTCAGACGTAATCCTCAGTTACACAGCACTGCATTAACACTCTGCCAGAGCTTCAATGAGATAGGAACTGTTCCAATATTTATTTTTAGGGCAGATCGCTCAGCTCTGCGCACACTTACGAGGTGTGTTCATCAGTGCAGAACCGTCACGACGAGAGCGAGGAACTCTTACGAAACATGACCCTGTGTGTGTGTGATGAAATTGTGTAATTTCTCACAATCTGTCTCTCTCTTGCTTTCTGTGTGTCTTTATTGCTTCTCCCTCTCCCTGTCTCTCTCTCTCTCACTCTCTGTCTTCTCTCTCTATCTCTCTGTCTATCTCTCTCTCGCTCTTTCTCTGTCTGTCTTTGTCTCTTTCTCTCTTCTTTCTCTATTTGTCTGTCTTTTTCTTCCTCCCTCTTACTTTCTTCCTCTTCTCTCTGTCTGTCTGTCTGTCTGTCTCTCTCTTTCTCTCTCTCTCTCTCTCTCTCTCCTCCTCCAGGTGTGTATCGTGTACTCAGTGTGGAGCCACGTCCCCCGGGCTGCGCTGTGATTGGCAGAATAACTACACGCAGTGCGGTCCGTGTGCCAGCCTGGCCGTGTGCCCGGTGTGTGTGCGTGAATACAGGGAGGATGAGCTGATCCTACAGTGCCGGCAGTGCGACAGGTGGGCACTTCTCCATGGCACAGGTGCCTGGTTTGGCACGAGAGAGAACGTCTGGGGAGGGAATAGAGAAATTAGGAGCAGAGAGGGATGGCCATGTTTAAATCTCTGTGAGATGTGGATAATTAATTATGCTTGGATTGCTTTTCTTTAAGGCTTTCTCCTGTTTCAGTGTTTTCTCTGCTCTAATTCACCAAATTAAACTAACATAGCTTATTATTAGACCAGTTTACCCCTTCCTTCACACTGGCACTGTCAAGTCGCCCGTCGTGTGGGCGTGGCTAAATAGTTAAACCCAAATTAAATAACACGTTAATCAGTGTGAAAATTGTTTGTATGATTTATGCTTGGCTTCGCACTAGCTTCATTAGCAGGTTAGCAAAGCCCGCTAACTGTACTAGCTATTTATACTCGCCAGCTCTCTCTCCGCTACTTCCTCCTAAGCTTTATTTCTCTTTGTAACGTCTCTATGCACAATTATTGAGATGTCAGATATATAGGTTTATATATATTTATTCCTTATTTCAGACATGAATAAAATTGCCGGTAAAGAAGACCGCTAAAGATGTATACACTCACACACACACACACACACACACACATATATATATATATATATATATATATATATATATTTTATTTTTTTACTTTAGCTTTTAATTATTTGCTTTATTGTTACATTACAGTCGTAATATTTGAATTATTATACTATTATTTTTATGCACTTTTTATTATTTATTATATCTTATGTTAGTCTTCTTCTTTCTGCAAATTTTACTATTTTATTTTTGAATACATTTTTTTATTTCACATTATTTAAGTGCTTAGAGCTGAATTTTAAATGTATATATGCTGCATAAATAAATATTATTATTATTATTATTATTATTATTATTATTAAAGGGCATATTAAAAAGTGCATTGGCCCCTTTACATTTCAAACATACATGATTTTTGTTAATTGTGTACGAGTGTTGTATTGGTCAGGTCTGGGTGTATTTACTTTTGCCCGGTCCTCAGGTGGATGCACGCGTCCTGTCAGGGTCTGATCTCAGATGAAGAGGTGGAGAATGCGGCGGATGACGGCTTTGACTGCACGATGTGCAGGATGGTGACGCTCCCACACCAGGGTACGTGCGAGCTCTCAGTGGAGCATTCAGAAGAGATTTTGCATAGACGTGATTAATGGAGCAGAACAGGTTTTTTTGCTTTTTTTTTTCCCTAATGTGTAGGAATATTATGTAATTATAATGCGTTAGAGCATCTGGCTGTGCCATTCTGCTCCATCATTGCTTTAATTAGTGCTACCATTTGAGAAATCGAGAGTCCTGCAGAGCTTCAGCTTTACATTTACATTTATTTTTTCCTCATTTGGCTGCTGCTTTTATCCAGAGTGACTTACAACTGAGACGGGATGCAGCTGAGCAGATGAAGGTTATGACGCCCAGCAGAGGCAATCATGTCAATTTTTTCAGCACAGATATATTAATGTCAAAGAACAACCAGATTTACGATTGAAATTGAACCGCAAATGAATAAAAATGAGAAGCCTTTGTTAAAGTGTGAAGCTATAAGTGGGTTTGCTATCGTAATTTTTCCCTTGTTAAGCCGTGGATATCTGAGATGAGATGCAACTTATAGGAAGTCTCTACACCAGGTATTTCCTAATAATCAGTACTAATATTAAGCAGACAGTTACGGATTAACCTCTTGCACACCCGGCTAACTGAGATGCAGGAACGTCCGTACCAGAGACGTCAGAGAGGTGAGATTGTTCAGGGCTGGAGATAAACTGTGTAACAGAGCGAGCGCCCACGTTTGGCCGTCTCAGTTCGGAGATAATCCGCGGAACAGAACAGAAGCCAAGGGCTCATGGCGGCTTTCGAGCAGCAGAAGGATGTGTCGGCATTTCAGCCAGTGAAACACATTCCCGGCCAAATTTAATATATTAAAATAGCAGATGGCCTAAATGTGAAATTTCATTCCAGCCTGTTCTCATTTATGATGTGGTGGCTTTAGGCTGATGTGTTTCGTCCGTGATGGAGTCAGCCTGCATTATTGCGCGTGTAAAAGAAGCCAAGACAAATAAATGTAAAGGAAACCTGAATAATTGTGTGTTTTGTGGATGTGTTTTGTCCCAGGTGGTCCTGTTGCAAAGCTCACAGAGAGCAGCAGCAGCAGCAGCAGCATTGAGCCACCAGTGTCCATACAGACTGCGCCTAGAATCAGGGAGTATGGTAAGTACACACACACACACACACACACACGTGTACACACACAGTCTAATTTACTTTTAGGCTACTGTTTTCAGAGATCTGGACATATGATTGTTAAGTATGGGTGTAAACAAATACTGATGTTTCAAATTGAAATATCAGTTTAACTGTCTCTGATACGGACGCGTCGCTTTCTAAGCCTAGATTTAAATCAAAACCAAAAAAGGTGTTACGATTAAACGGTCAAAAATCTGATTCTGCCTGATTCTGACTTCAACATAAAGTACAGCGGAAATTCTCGACGACGAAGGCAGCATGGAGTGTTTGTTTTTCTGCGTAAGTGCCACATTTACAAAGCCGTATTATAATCCTATACAAACGCACATTTCTATCAGCTTTATTAGAAGAGCTTGTCGTAGGGGGCGTGGCCACGGAAGTTATGCTTGATCATTAGTAGGTCACATGAACATGACATTGTGTATAGGGTGTACATGTGCTAATAACAAACCTAAAACTCCCAGATGCATTCACTTCTCCGTTAAACATCTAGATCTTTTAAATCTATACTTTAGATTTCTGTCCTTTAAACTGATTTTCAGTGAGAGACATTAGAAAAGTTCGAGTGCTTTCTGGAGTAAAGAAAAAGTGACTATAATGCAGTTTTTACTAACATGTCAGTTAAGGTGAGAAATATATTACCTGCGGTTATTTCTACTGCTCATTTTATTTTAAGGTACGTTTAAGGTACATTTTCCAAACACGTGCACGTGCAGACCAGATATTTTCCAGGTTGGAAAATATCGGCTTTCTCGAAATACCTCAGTTAAAGCAATTAACTTGTACTGGACAGCTAATTCTGATTATATACATTAGTTGTCATGGTAACCAGAAACAGAACCTGCACATCACGCTAGCTAACTTAGCTAATGTCAGCGATGATACACAGCAGCCATGACTTTTGTCATATAAATTGCAGAGAATATAATAAATTAAAACTTAAAAAAAATTAAGTTTGTAAAATTAGATTTGTCACATCTTTCTCCCTATCAGACTTCCAGAAGACGTACACTCAGGACGGTGTGTGTCTGACTGAATCGGGTCTGTGCCAGCTTCAGAGCCTGTCCGTGTCTTCTGGACGGCGCCGGCGGGCCAAACCCAAACTCCGACTCAGGATCATCAACCAGAACAGCGTGGCCGTGCTTCAGGCTCCACCGGATCCACAGTCCGAGTTCTCCAGAGAGGGTGACATGGACGACAGCAGAGGTACGTGTGTGTGTGTGTGTGTGTGTGTGTGTGTGTGTGTGTGCGCACAGCATCACTCAGAGGATGGGTTCCTCTTAAAGTTCCCCTGAAATGAAAACTGGTATTTCAGAGCTTTGTGTCCCTGTCCCTTAGTGTTATAGACACCACCAATACAATAGTGCATCTAGAAAATATTACTTTTGGAGATTTTCTCATTGCAGTGTTATAGTTTGTCATTTCCAGGAAAATTATTACATTTTTTTTTTAAATGACTCATCCTCCCGTTTTTACAATGCTCTCTAGAATGTATACGTCCCGCCCCTAGGGGCGTGTCTTGCTCAACCAGCCATCGCTTGGTTGAAAATTGGTTGGAGTCTGTTCATTTGGAAGAGGGTGGAGTTTGTGTGAGTTCATGGTCATGTGATACGCGCTTTTGAGTGGAGAGTTTTCCCAGCTTGAGGCTGTTGAGTGCCGGAACGTCGCTACGTCAGACTGATGGAGAATTCGCTCTTTATACACCATCGAGGTTTCTCCATCAGTAAGAGTCAGTACTATCATTTTATCACCATCTGTCACCATTGACGCCTGGTTACCGTGGGTGAAGGCGGCGGTGAGAAATCCTCCACAGCTGACAGAAGGCTTTGCCGTTCTCCATATTTAGCTAGTTCTCTAAGCTCCTGTCAGGTGTGTTTATGTTGTACGGGGGTGTGGCTTATTTTGAATGCTGTTGGTTGTTGTGTAAATCAGTCAAATTAAGTTCTGTCCAGTGTTGTCACTGGTTGGTTCTAGAGATCTAAATCTACATCTAGATTTATATAAATCGGCTTTGCGACAGTGTCTGTTGTGAAATGGGCTGCATAAGGACTGCTGCTGTGCTCTGCGTGTTTCCCAGCCTTATTGGGGATAAGTGGGATTTCTGCTATTGTTCGGATAGCATAATCAAGACAACCGCGTCTTAAGTAACTGATTCTTAATACGATGTTGAGTCGATGGCGATGGATACTTTTAGTGCTCGGTTCACTCGGGTGTCTAATCAGCACACAGAGATGGAGAAGAGATGATGTAACCCCCGTTAGCTAAAGAGAAGAAAAGGATAAGAGCTAGGTGGAGAATGTTGGAGGGAGATGGAGACGTGCTGTGGTGCTGGGAGTGCAAAAGCGTGTAATGAATCTGACTAAGGGAAGAAAAGCTTTGAAAAAAACAGCAGTCAGTAAATCGTACCATGAGCTCCTGGCCTGCTCTCATCTAATTAATGACTGCTTCATCCATCAGCAGGGCAGGAGAAGGGTTTGAAGATCTCGATCCTCTCTCAGTAACACTAACCAGATTCCCTACTGTCATGGAAATCCCAGAAAAAGTCATGGAATAGAGGAAAAATTTAGACCAGAAAATAGTAGTTTTGGAAAAGTTGTGAATTTTTTTATTTTCTCTGATATTATTGCAGTGGAAGCTCAGTGGTTAAGACGTTGGACTTCTGAACGGAAGGTCATGAGTTCAAATCCCAGCACCGCCGAGCTGCCACTGCTGGGCCCCTGAGCAAGGCCCTTAACCCTCAACTGCTCAGTCGTATAAATGAGATAATTGTGAGTCGCTCTGGATAAGAGTGTCTGCCAAATGCCATAAATGTAAATGTAAATATTATCATGAGTCACTTCAGGGCAGCGGTTCTTAATTAATTTATTTTTCTTCTTTTAAGGACCCCTTTGTGTGTCACTGTGACCCACCCGAACCCCAGAAAACAATGACTTTACAGAAAACTTGTGAAGTGGACACACTTGGTTG
Source organism: Pangasius sanitwongsei (assembly GCA_037576675.1). NCBI lineage: Eukaryota > Metazoa > Chordata > Actinopteri > Siluriformes > Pangasiidae > Pangasius > Pangasius sanitwongsei. The sequence goes on along the minus strand of CM075003.1, from coordinate 29,485,130 downwards.
ACAAATATTGAAGTTTAATAGCATTTAACATAGAGCATCTACTCTTTTTAAACACGTAACTCTTTTACTCTCATACGTGCAGTCGTTCATTTTTCCAGGTTTTAGCACTCCTGGTAGTTTTCTTTTTAATGAACTCTTTAAAGCATGGAGTCCATGCTCATGTCATTGACACTCATGGACAGTCAATTTAAGGCTCTTTTTTATTTTTTAGGAAAATAGAAGATGCACATCACCCTCAAATCACTCGAGATCATTACTGTAGATTAAAGTAAGATTCTGTAGCTCTGTAGTTCTCAAGCTTTACTTACTTTCTCCATAAAAAATAAATGAAGTAAAATGACTGTGCCAGATTCCACTGAATGCCTCAGAGTACCTCTTTGCATCATGCAGTAGTCCCAAACTGTAAATGTTGTATGTTCAGAAATATTTTTTTCTGTTTTCATTATATATTTTAGACCTGAATGTTAAAAATTTGGACATTGGAATATTTATTTATTTATTCATTTATTTCAGGCATACTCTCTTAGCTATTTTTTAATTAACTCATGGCCAATCCATTTACTTTTCAAAAATCTAAAGAATCTGTGTATGTCTACAAATAATTTATGCTTGAAAGGGTTATTTTGTGTGTTTCCTGTCTTCATTAGCCTGAATATTGCTCTTAAGAGTGTTTGATGATTTATTTGTTTATATTTTGGGGGCCGGATGAGTTCATTAGGAAGTATCGCAGGCTTGTAGATGGAGAAATGTCTGTGGTGGGAAGCAGGTGCACTCACACGTGGGAGGTGCAGGATTGAAATATAGTCTCGCTCTCAGCACAAACTTGTAGGCTGAGGGTCAGGAAACATCGATAGAGATTTTAGAACAGCCTGTGTGTGTGTGTGTGTGTGTGTGTGTGTGTGTGTGTGAGAGATACAATAACCTGCTAAGTGAGATTCTGCATTACTATGTGTAGAGGGGGATCTGATGGATTGTGACGGGAAGTCTGACTCGAGCCCTGAGCGAGAGCCCAACGATGAAGAACTGAAAATTTCTGAAGGCCTCGACGGGATCAAGAAGAGGAAGAGGAAACCCTACAGGCCAGGTGAGGAAACAGGAAAAATATATATAAACAGAAAAACATGGAGGGGGGGGGAGTAAAAGAAAGAGTGTAGGGGAGAAAGGGAAGGGGAAGTGCACTTATCAGAAAGGACAGCTCCACTGGAGTGTGAAATGATGTGGCTGCACAATCCCAACCTTAAATAGCATCCCACAGAGCTCCTGGCTAAGCAGCACTTCCGAAAAGAACTCTTACTCTGAGCTCTAGGAAAAAAAAAAAAAGCAGTAATCTCTTAAAAGAGCTTAGCATTTTTTAAGTACTTGTAGCAGTATAGCTCAATTTAAATATGACGTGCTTCTTTAAGTGGAAGTTAAGTTTTGCACTTCTGTTCATTTTTCTCCTTTAAGCATTGCCTGTTATCATATATGGACTTAAATTGCTACCTTGGTGAGAATTCCTGTGTGTTTTTTTGTTTTTGCCACACAGTCCAAACTGAAGTCTTCAGCAGAGTTGATCCAGTCCAGTATAGAAATATACAGTAATTTTAACACTTTGTTAGAATCTCTATGTATCCTGCAGCCCAGGACTATTTTGTGTTTACTAAATAATTTTGTAGACAAAAAACTAAGATTAAAATGTCATTAATGACTTTTTTCAAGAAGTAATCTAAACGATAGCTAAATAGTATTTCAGAATTCTGTTCAAAATATATGACAGAATGTAACAACAACATTTTCCTCAGCTAGTAATAAATGAGATGAAAATGTCAGAACCGGTGGCTTGACCAGGAGTCTTGTCTGGTGTGTGTATTTGTAAAAGATCCTGTCGCACCGCATACTTGGTTGCACTACATTAACAGCATTTTCTGTTATAGTGGCATTAGTTTTATTTAATCAGAGCACTTCAGAGCAGGAGGAAGGCTTTCGTAATCCCGTGCTGTGAAACAGTCTGCCGTTCCGTTTAAGAAGGAGTTATAACGTATTTGAGATGTGTATACTGAGAAGAATAATTTAAAAAAGTGGAAATGTTTGGGGGTGGGGGGAGGCTAGCATCTTTACTTTTCATTGACTAAACTGTTCAGTTATCGTTGACTAAAACTGTAGTTTTTTGTCAGCTAAATCAAGACTCAAAGATGGCAAGTTAGTATCCCAACAATCATCTGAGGCCATCATCCGTGGTTCTGAGTCCATGAGAGCAAAACTGGCCATGTTCTCTGGGTGGGAGGGGCGGCTTACTCTCTCTTCCCCGTCAATCACAGCAACATGAGCCAGCCGTACATGTCTGTGAGCTCATGTATGCAGAAGAGGGAGGATAGCGCTTTCCTCCGAGTGTGTGATGCAGCCTGAGCAGCAGTTAGAAGAAGGTGTTTTGGAGGAAGCACATTAGCCTTCACCCTCACTGGTTGGTAGCTGTGGTGAGGTAGTGGTGAGCTCACTGGCGAATGGGAATTTGCCAGACTAAATTAGGGAGAATATGGGGGAAAAATACAAGATTATTGTTGATTTTCAAGCAACTAAGACCAACTACATTTAAATTAGCTATTAATATTAACACTGCCTCAGATTTACAGGTTACACTTGGGGTTATGTATGAAGGTGAGTCAAATGAAAATCTTAAAATTGCATCATAAATTAGAGAAAATAAACTGAAAACTAGTTTAGAGAAAAAAAAAAAAAAAAAATTGTCCATTGTTCTCAACAGCCCCTTCTACTGCTCCCTTAAACTTGATACAATTTTGTGAAAACCTATTTACGATAATGCAAAATAAAGAATAAAAAAAGAATTAAGGTTGTCATTTGACTCCTCCTTGTGCGTCCACATTGATTGTGTAGAAATTACAGCCCTATCGAATGCAATCCCCATTTCAGGAGAACATAAGCTAGCAAAAGTTCTTGTGTCAGTTTTACATGCAGCAGTTGCATCAACTTGTACATGACATTTTACTTGAGGCAAAAAATCCCAAAAAACAAACAAGAACTGAAAACTGCATGGCCTGGCACCGCAGCAGCAGAAAGATACCCAGAGTCTGGTATGAAGTTCAGACTTCTGCCTGTCAAATCTTTTGGAACAATGTACTAATTATTTGTCCAAAGATTATGCTAATTCTCCCAATTACTTTTGCTTGCTTGCCTTTGTATAAAGAATAGGCTGTGATTCATTTATGGTGTGCCTGATTTCGATGCAAATTCCCTTTAATTAAATTTGACATTCTGTGTGTTAACTTTATAGCCATTGTTTCATTTAAGATTCGCTGGCGTTCAGAACTGAAACAGCACAAAATAGGCATTTTTAATGACTTTTATCGGAAAGGACAGCTCCAGCATAAAGCAGTAACATGCAGTGGCATTGCTTTATACCATTAAGCTCATATTTGGATATGTTGATATATTAAAATATAACTGATACTTGGTGAGTAGATGATGATGCATTAATTAGCTAATGTTTTAGACTCTACTTACTTAGAATGAAATATTCTCAAATCTTGATGACTCCATCACTATGTGTAGCAGCAAGTTAAAGAGGGTGAGCATGATTAGCCATGGGCTCTGGGGGGATGGCTGGTTTTACCCTTTCACCTGTCTGTCACTTTTGGACTTCTGCTATAATATGTTGCATGAGCAGCACTTTAAAAAGGTGCAGTAAGTGACAGCAGGTGTCTCAGAGGAAGCATGGCATTAGCTGTTACTCTTCCTGGTTGGTATCCACCCAACAAGCTATGACTAAATTGGGAGAATATGGGACAGAAATTTTTTAAAAATCCTTTGCTTGATATCTTAACAAAAAGTACAAGTACAAGGTTAGAATTTCTTTTTAAAAAAACAGGGTCCTGTTCCTATACTGGTTCAACCCAATCTCTGGAAGACAATAGACAGCAATTTTCTTCCAATTTCATCATTTGCTACTTAGCTAGCTCTTCCCCATGACATGTCAGCTACCAATCTTGAGAGCTTCCTCTCAGTCACATGAAGCCAGCCACCACAACATCAGTTGCTGCTAATGCTATGTCACGGGGCAGCTGAAGACTCTGAGGAAAGTGTTATCTGCCCTCTTCCGCATCCATGAGCTGACGGACGCCTAAAGTCATCTAGTGTTGCGTTGACTGACGAGAGAGTAGCGCCATCCGTTCCACCCAGAAAGCACTGCCAATTTTGCTGCCTTGGACTCCCGGCCGCAAATAGCTATGTCATCATCATGTGGTCGGGCGAAAGCTTTTCTGCGCCACTTGGAAGCGAGTTCAGAGCTCTTGATTCAGATATTGCTTTTGGCTTGGTTAATATTGCGTGTACTGCTTTATCATGGATTGTTGTGTTGCCCTGACCCCTTTGCTGATTTTGTCAGGACCCTGAGGCAAGAGAGTTTCTAAGTCAGACAGATTTGGATCGCATCAAATTTAGGATGCATTTACATTTGGCAGACGTTTTTATGCAAAGCAACTAACAGTTGAGCTGATGAGTGTTAAGGGTTTCGCTCTTGGCAGCATGGTGGTACCGGGATTCAAACATACAACCATCAGATCAATAGTCCAGAGCGCAAACTGCTGAGCCACCACTACTATTCGTGAAAGCGATCTTAGGATGAACCGATCAGTGGTGCTAATGTGGCTGTGCGTCAGTGAAAACTAGCAGCTGTGACACCTTCCTAATGAATGGCTACTTTTCAGGCATTATTAGCAATGTAACATTTGTTTCCTTTGTTTTAAATAACAAATAATGGAATGGATTCATGTCCACTTTTCACTAATTGAGCTTTTTCTTGGCTGTGTTTTTCCCCGATCGATGGAACCAAAGGCATTATGGAGGATTGATAGTGTGTTGGTGTTGAGTTTCAGACATTAGTCAGGGGATTTTCATTTATATCTTTAAACCTACCATAGCCAGAGGAAAACAAAAAAGTCATTGAAGAATTCCGGTGAATGCTTTTTTTTTTTAAAATAAGGATTGTGGTGACTCTGTGGTTAAGGCTTTGGGCTTATGATTGGAAGATTTATGAGCTCATATCCCAGCACGGCCAAGCTACCATGGTTGGGTCCTTGAGCAAGACCTTTAACCTTCAGCTGCTCTACCAAATGAGGAAATGTAAATGTGTAGTTCAAAGTTGTTTTACACAACTGGATTATACTCCCTAAATATTATTTTATTGGCATTTTTGAGGCCTGCAGCTATATCTCTTGGCTTAAAATTCAGTTATCTCTGTTTTATCCATTCATAACTCCAGTTGGATGCTAGTTTGCATAAGTGCTCATTGGCATCTCGGAGGAAGAATGGCTGAGGAAGCGGCTTGGACCGTGCCAGACTGGCTGGCCCAAAATAGGCTCACCTGAAATAGTTCCTGGAGTGCAGTGCAAAGCAAAGAGCCAAGATGAATCACCCTGCTGCCAGGCTGCAGCTCGTGCGTCAGCCTGAATAATAGAGATTAATGTCAGCGTTTCACTATCAGTGTCCCACATTATTAATTCCTGACTGGATCCATTACCTAGTTTGGAGCTCATATTGGCATTTGTTTTTTGATCTCTCATCACTTTCTTTCTAGGTATTGGTGGGTTTATGGTTCGTCAGAGGAGCAAGACTGGGCAAGGCAAAACCAAGCGATGCCTGAGCAGGAAGGACTCCACTGGATCGCTTGGAGAAAACCCCACTGGGAAAGATGAAGGTAAGGTTGAAATTCCATTCGAAATTCCAGTCCAAATTTCGGTTCCAGGTCTTGGGAGCAGGGTTGCCAGTCTTGCGCTTTTTACATCCAATATGTGGGCTTATTTTGGAACAAGCATGCAGATGGAAAAGGCAAGTACACGGGTGGTCATTTATTTTTGGGATAGTGCAAAAATAGTCCATGGCCACCAATGGAAATATTTTAATGGTGATAATCAGAATTAAATGAAATAAAATTCTGCAAACATAGACTACATCATGCAAAGGGAAAGGATAAGTCCAGAAAGTGTGTCAGTGATGTACAGAACCGTTTCTGTACACAAGACATCTACTGAAAATCAGAAGTGTGTGTGCACCACAGTCAACTTGATTCCCACGCAATGACTGAGAAAAAATGAATGTGTCTCCCTTTTCCAGTGGCCAAACTTTTGGGCTAGTTTCAGGTATTTTTATGCCTTTTATATATATAGATATAACTGGGCTGGAAATTTTACTGAGACCTGGCAACCCTGATTGGGAGCCCATTTTTGTTTTTTTTTTGTTTTCCTACTTAAACGAACTTGGTACAGTGTTTTGAAGAGGGTTTAATCATTACTTACCTGATTAATTTTGGTGTGTAGAGTACAGACACCATAAACTGTGTACTGAATAGAAAATTATTCATCCAAGTTGAAATAGTGCTTTGAATAGATAAGCCCTGAACGTCATTTAGTCAAGAAGGTATGGTCAGTGTACGTTCCATTCAATTGATTTCATTTTGCAATGGTGAAAAAAAATATTAATTTTAATGTGTGCCAAGAAAAATACAAATAGAATAAAAACTTTCTTGTTTCCCTTTTTTTTGTTTTTTTTTTTTAAATGAAAATGAATGGAAAAATGAATGCACTATATACAGAGCTAGTATGATTGATGAATGGAAATCCAAATCCACTGCACAAAAAACTTATTTTAATATAGATCTTTTCTAAAACTTATAAAATAAAAAGCTGTATCTTTTTTTTTTTTTTTATATGAGTGAGTCACACTTTTCTTCTCCTCTGGTTTCCCAGGCTGGAATGAACCAGACACCCCTGTAGACAAGACGCCGCCTGTGGCTGAACCTTTAGAGAAGGTCAAGAAGAGGTACAGGAAGAAGAAAACCAAACTGGAGGAGGCGTTCCCTTCATATCTGCAGGTACATTACTGCACCATGCCTCTTTGCCATTCAGAAAGTTTGGCCTGGGATTTAATTTAATAGCGTTCCAGTTTCATTTCCTATGCACTGGTCTAGTCCTGGGCTCCCTTCTTGCTTTGTGCATTACTGAGTTAGCTGCATTGCATTGTTGGCGAATTGCTTATTTAATTCCAGAGCCGTTGACTTTGAAGGTTTTTTCGGAAGACAATAAGTCTATAAGCTCAAATCTGCTTATGAGCAGCAAATGATATTTGTATAATTTATAGTTTAAAATGGCCAAATCGAGGTCACATAATTGTAATGTGGACTCACAGTTTACTTTTTCAGTCTCTGCCATGCAGGTTTGTTACATCAGTGGGAACAAGTTTAGTAAAGGTGTCTAGAGACAGTACTAAACAAGCTGTATTTAGCCATTCTGTAACCCATAGCTGGAACCAACTTTCAGAAGATCCATGTCAAGCTTAGCTTGAAGTAGTTATTTTGTCTTATTAACTTCAAGACAAGACTGAGAGGCTGGTGAGGGAATGACTGTTTATAGCTTCTATTATATAAGTGAGAACCGGGACTAACTTGTCTAGAGGACATCTAGTAACATCAAATGTAACTATAAACAGTCCAAATTATTGGATTATTTTCAGCACAGTCCGCCATCTGTTATTCCATATTCCTTATCTTACTATTTTATGTTATTATGCTTATAGTAATTCACTTTTGTTTTTTATATTCTGCTATATCTTGTTCATCGCATGTTATTGTGAAGCACGTCGAGTTTGCTCAGTATATTAATTGTGCTGTACAAATAAACTTGCCTTGCCTCTAAATTTACTACTGCAAATGAATTAAATTAATTAAACTTGTGTAAAGAAAACATCCACAATTTAATGAATTCTTCAGCTGTGCAGTCTTAGAACCAAATTAACCTGTTTGTAATTATCATGCATATGCCGTCTTGTGTTTGTCATGCAGCGTATGAAGAATGGGGCCTTGGGCAGGTTTCCTAAAATAGCGAATAACTATAAAGCATGTAATTCTTTTCACATTTACCTTTAACTTGTATTCTGAGACCTTAGAGCTATAGAGTTGGATCAGACTTTTTGTTTTTGGTAAAATAACTGTAGCACCAAAATATTGGTTTACAGTATAAAAATGTTTAAATGGTCTATCTGCTCATGAAGGGACAAACTGTTATGGCTCAATATCTTAACATCTTAAGTTCCTGGGCCCGTATTCACAAAGCTTCCTAAGCCTAAAAGTTGCTCCTAGTGACGTCATAATTCTAAGTATTTTCTTAGAATTTCCCATTAAATTTAGGACTAAATCTTAGTAAAGATAAAAATGATTCATGAAACATCTTAACCCTAAAAACAGCTCCTAAGGTAAAAGTTGTTAAGAGTAGAGAGGAGGACTTTTAAGAGGCTTAAGAGTTTCTATTGCAGAGGACAAAATGGCGGAAAGAAGAAATATTCTCCAAACACTGCTCTTCTGTCCAATTTGCTTTTCTTGTTCTTT
>CM075003.1:29412795-29476659 GCA_037576675.1 Pangasius sanitwongsei | reverse complement strand
TCCTTACTCAGAGTTGCTCTGAGAAGTTTCCTAAATCACTTTTAGTCTAGGACTCCCAGCTAGGACTTTTTAGGCTAGGATAGGAGCTCTCTGAGAGAATTCAAAGGAGCTTTGTGAATATGGGCCCTGATTTGTTAAATGTAACCATAATTTCTTGTTAAAACTTAGACTCAGTGATTACAAGCTGTTCAGTCCCTTAGACTCTACAGCATTGTACTACCAGCACCATGCTTCAAAGACGGCATGAGGGTTTACAAAATCAAGAAACGTCTTTAGATGTTAAATGTTTTTGAGTAGAGCCATCATTTCCTCTGTTGAAGCCTAATCCTCTGTTAGCTTTCAGCAAAAATAAAAGCTATTCATCACTATATTTATAAAAGCTACATGCCCCTGCGGAGTAAGACTTGGGTTTGGCATTAGTGTGAGCAGATCTCCACTCATCAGTGTGAACACGTCTGCTTTCAAAAGGATGCTCATGCTCAGTGCTGGCAAGCCGGCCATGCATTAAGTGCACCAGCTGTCATTTTGGGCTCTTCTTGTTCAGCAAGCCTCAAATTAAACTTAAAGGTCCTCACCAGAGACATGACTTTAATCAATTATTTAAATCCCAGCGCATTAGGCTTTTAATGTTTTAGCGCAGCAGGGTGCAGTCAGATTGATAGTTGAGCTCTGTCAGATATAGTGAAGTGCTACGAAGTTACTTAGCGAGAGAACTCGTATTTAACATTTTTATGTCCACATGTCTTCCTTTTTACGGTTCGTTACAAAAGTGTGACTGTACTTTGAACATCTGTTTATATGTGCTTTTATGAGTGGCTGATTAAAATGTTCTGCTTTTCATCAACATAATAAGAGTAAATAAAGACAACAGTATTTATTCAAGCAACATTACTCATATTATAGTGTCATATCTTCATAGAAGAAATGGTTTAAGCTAGGACAAGACAATAATGGAATCAGTGCCGATCCGTGAAAGACGATGATAACAGGCCAATATGACCCTAATTATATTTACCTTATCCTAAAAATACAAAAGCTAAGAGTAGGATGATGTAATAGGCTGTTTGTTTATTTATTTGTTTGTTTGTTTCCCCCTAAAGGATGTTATAATTATTTGTTTAATTACAATATTTGTATTAATTTACTTATTTGATTATACATTATATTTTATTTTTAAATTCTTAGTTTTCAATTATTTTTAAATATACTTACATAATCCCAGTTAAACACTTTTTGTAGCTTCTGATCAATCCTGCACAGTAGTTAAACAGTATTTTGTACTATTTCACAACAACACCAGATCATTTCTGTTACTATTACGTTATCTAAAACAACAGAATTGTTTCAGTATATTCTTTTAAACCACAGTGTGTTTGGTTTGCACTTTTCATGCTGTATGACCCAGCCTCTTTTGAGTTCACCGAATCCCTGACACTCTTTTCTAAAACGTCCTTAGACCTCATTTAGTCATTTAGGCTGAACATTGTGCCCTGCAGCATTGTACTCCCACCACCGTGCTTCACAGATGCGATAGGTTCTGATAGGTTTATTTCTAGAGAGCTGTCATTTTCTCTGTCGGCTCCTAAGACTTCAGGAGTTTTCATTGCTTTTTGTGTTTGCTGGTGTCTTCCAGGAGGCTTTCTTTGGGAAGGAACTCCTGGATAAGAGTAAACAGATTAAGCAGGAATTGGAAACGGGGCCAGTAGAGGACGAGGTGGCACACGGAGACAGCAAACCGCCCAGCGCTAACTCCAGCTTTCTGGATCCCTCTTCAGATCCACTCCTCAGTGCCGCAGCCACTCCCATCTCTGGAAAAGCTGGGACACTGCGTATGTTCCTCCACACACACACACACACACACGCGCACACACACGCACACACATGCACACACACGCACACACATGCACAGACAGATGTATAGATATACATATATCTGTCCCATTCTCTTTTTCTAATTTCTTCCTTTCTCCCTTTTTTTCAATGCACTCAGAATCATACTTGTGTATATATTCTTTGTGAATAGTCCTCCATAATTTGGGAAATAATATATCTTTCCTGCCCAAATGCTGCCACATCAGATCCTGTTTTCCTGCTGTGGGCTTCTCTGAAGTCTGTAGGGAAGGATAATGCACTTTATCAGTTTATTTCTCTTCTCGCTCTCTCCCACAGCACAGCATAAAGCTAAAGCGCACTATTTTATCTCCGAGCACACTGCATGAGGGCGTACATTTGTTTGTATTTTTGCTAGAGGAAGAAACTGACACAGCTTTGGACCTTTTTTTTTTCCCAGTCTTCTTTGATCCTTAACAAGTACATTCTTGAAGGCAGTTCAAGAAGAGGCTCATTTCAGTCAACTCATTGTCCACTGTGCCTCCTCATCCTCAGTTCTGTCATGCTTCATTTAAATCCTGCCCCACAGCCCAGCACTCATCTAGGAGCCCTCAGTGCTAGCCAGGCCTAAGCTGCACTTAAAACCCAATTTACCAGCTCTCATCCGAGTTCCCAGAGTTCCCCCGTCTGGCCACTTTGGAAAGGATAAAACTCCCAGTAATCAAAGGGCTGGGTTTTGAAAGCCTTGCTTGTGTTCATTGGGAGAAAATATTTTTAGGTCTGCTTATTTGTCCAAGGACATACATAGACACAAAGAAATTGAGGCTATTCTTTAAGTATCACATGTCTCTATTCTGCAGATCTTTATTTAATCTCTCTATTTAGTGTTTTTTGTTTTGTTTTGTTCTTTTTTTTGTCTTAAGCTGGTTTTACACTGTGTCAGTTCAGCAGTCTTTTAAGATTATTATTCGTCACACTATACAAAATCCAAATTCTGTAACGGACTGTGCAGTGTCCGATTATACGATGAAGATCCTCTAATGATAGACCTGCAATTAAAGAAAATTAATATGTTCTGCTTACATCATCAATCAGCAAGATCCGGGCTCATGCAAAAAAAAAAAAAAAAATGCTCACAAACATTCTTCAATGTGAGCTTGAGGTAATAAAGATATTTTTTCTGTCCATTAGCATGTTTTCTGTAGGTTTCACCTTCGCCATTTCCGTATTTGTAGCTATGCCGTGAGTTTGGTGTCATCCCTTGCCGTCCTCCTATTGGTGGATTTTAGATGAGCATCATAGCAGTGCTCACAGTGAGATTTTAAACAAAAAAAAAAATTCACATTTCCAGAACTGTCTTTGGTCGCAGTGGGAGTCAATCACAATATGGGATCAAAAATCATACAGTGTAAAGCCGGTTTTAGCCATGAATTTGTAACACATTCACATTTAACACTTTCTTGAACTTTTGTTACATTTTTTTTTTTTTTTTTTTTTTTTTTTTTTTTTTTTTTTTTAAAGTTCTCAAATCTATTTGTCTAATCATAATCATGAGTGTCATTTGGTTCAGATTTTTTTATGCTTCTTTCAATCTTAAGTTTAACTGTACAGCTTTGATTTAACATTGTTTATCATTATTTAGCATTATGTTTAATTTTACATTCAGTAGGGGTGTAGTGATACATAGTGACATGAGACACGTTATAACAGTTACAAAGAGCTCTTCAGTAGCTCTTCAACATCCCTGCACCTCTGCAATTTACAGTGCCTGAGAAAGAGGTAGTGGAAGTAGGGTATTTTAGCCGACTTTGGAGCTCTATTTTTGCTATGGAGCTCCAGGCACTTCGTTTATTCAATCAAAATTTTAGGGAGAATTTATAAATTTATTTATTAAGATATGCTGAACCTCTAGTACATTTTGTGCACAATATCAAACATCTGTTCGTAGAAGCTTTTAATTTATTTAGTTTTATACAGACAAAAAAAATGCACATTGTTTTGCATTGTTTGAGTCTAAAATAAAAAGGAGTATTCTCAGTCATAATATTTATTTATTCAAGTTTTGTTCAAATATTCTGAGAATCAACTCATGAACACCATATCATGAATTGAATCGAACCCTGACCAGAGTGTATCTTTACACCCCTAACATTCAAAATATTTTCCAAGCACTTTCTCTCAGGTGTAGTTGTGGTCTGTTGTATTGTAAGATGCTAATAGGCTCAGAAACCCCTATTTTCTCAATCTTCAGCCAGTGCACAGGATCCCTTAACTGAGTTGGTTCTCCATTCAGACGATGATCTCCTCGGGATGCTGTCGGATGCAGGCCATGATTCAGGTAGACCCCCATCCCGAGTGTAGTCCCCGGCTAAGCCTCCCGGCTCTGCCCCTTTCTGCAAATGCTCTACCTAACCCAAATACTTTGATGGAAAGGTCAAAACCTTTTTGCAGCATTCTCTTTTGAGTTTCCTTTCACGTTGTTCACACATTTTACTGCACATTCTGTTTGGCTTCATTGCAATGGTCCTGGTTTGCTTTCATTCTGTGCATCATCTTTTTTGCCTTTGCTGTGCTTTATTTTGATTTTAACGCTTTGGTTTTTATCTGGTTTGGGTTCCTGTAGGTCTTGATTTATGCCCTTTCCAGGTGGACAGCTCCCCCTCTCCGTTCGGTAAGAGCTTGGTAGTAGTGCAGCTTTGGCTGTAAGAGTAGAGCTGTCCTGTTTTCTTACCCCCGAGGCCACTCAACACGCCTCCTTCACTTTCTGGTTCTCTCAAGCTCTGCATGTCTCTTCCTTGCCCTTTCATATACACATACACACTCATTCACTCACACTCTTCTGTGCTCTGGCTTTCTTTTTTTTTTATTTTACACTAACCACTTAGGAAATGAAATTGCATGCAGCTCTACTCTGGCTCTGAAGCTGATGTGAGAACTGGATTGATGTCGGGGTTGACCGAGTCTCACCTCGTCACATCTGTATGTTTATGTTTTAGCTAGACACGGCAAAGGTGGATTAACTAAGTGAAGCCTGCTCTTACAGTGACAGCTTCATAATTAATTTCTTTCTAAGTGCTAACCGCAGTGAAAGTGTGGAAAAGGAAAGGTCAGGTGTGGGTTTAACTACACATACGCAATACCATTAGTTGACAAGGACACATGCACATTGACAGGATGTTGAGGAGAGCAGTGTCTCGGGTTGTTTTCACTCTTAGCTCAAATCCTTGACTTCGCATCCAGGACCACTTTCAATTCTGGGCTCATTTTGGAGACGGGGCCCATAATCACAGGTTTGCTTTCGTGAATCATGTGTGCAATTCCATACATCACTTTTGATGCACTCAGGTTTGAGCCATAGTTACCACTAAATTCATCCGTTTGCTGTTTTTTTTTTTTTTGTTTTTTTTTGTTAATTTCCTTCGAGACCAACACTCAAGTGGTGCAGAGCAGCTCTTTTTGGATGCACATTGTGTCATCGAGCAGGAATATAAAGATTATAAGAAGATTTTAGCCATGCAGTCTGGCACAAGATACAAGTTTTTTACGATGGTCTTAGTCACAGCACTTGCACCACAAAGGTGAGCTAATTACAGAGCTCCAGTGTGAAAGTCTGATTTTATATATCCCTAAGGGGTTCCATCTCCTTTGCTGACCATAATAACACTTTCCCCATCATCACTGGACTTGAAACAGGAAATAATGGGACAAATTTGACACGTCTGAAAGCCCCAGACCACTAGGGATCATTTGAGCTTTCATACTTCACTAAATATACGAAACTTTAAGGACAAATGGGTCTGGAAAAAAACACACAAGTGTGAAAATGAGCTTAACTTTGGGGAAAGAACTTGTATTGAGGATTTGTTTTTATTTAAAAAGAGAGCATGGAGTTTTTTTTCTCCTCACTATACAAAGTTTTTTAGTTCAGTAACTGAATATAATGATCTTACAAAGATTTGCTGAACCCACTCTCTGCCCTTTCAGGAATAATCACTGCAATTGCATATTATTCTTTATTGATTATGTCCTCCTCTCTTTTAATATAGGAGGATATAGGGTTTTTTTTTTTTTTTCCTTCAGTTTTTCTCCCTACACTTGGTTGGCAGGCAACACAAATTAGGTTCCTGTTATTCACAGAAAATTGAGTTAAGGGGGAGGGAAGGGAGAGGGGGAAGAAACATAAGCATGTAGAAAAATTATTTTACCATGACAAGAAAGATTGGTCCTCACGCTCTTTTCCTTTTCCCCGTTCTATTTTTTCTGTCTGAGCACTCAGACGCGGTAGAAAATAAATTGGTTGTCAACGCTGATTTTCGCCTTCCTAGTTTGACAGCCCTGAGATTTTTTTTTTTTTAATTTTACTTTTCTCTTGGGTTTGAATGTTCAGGAAATGTCCTTGTCTCAGTATGAATCTAATGAGAACGCAATACCCTTTCTTGCCCCAGCTGGTTTGGATATTGGGGCCATTTCTGATGACCCCTCAGGCCCATCTCAGCCCGTTCCTGCCCGGGGACCTCGACAGCTACAGGAAGAATCTCTGGATGTGATTCTCAGCCCTGAACTGGACAAGATGGTGACTGATGGTGAGGATCTCTGATTAGTATGCAAACCTGACTAATAAATGCAAGCCTGGAACATTATATGTTTCTCGATGCCTGCAGTAGTTCTAGATAAAAGTAGTTGTGATTTTCAAGTAATACCTAATTTTCTGATAAAGCTAAACTGGCTTTGACACAATGTTGCATAAATTTCCATGTAATCTGATGTTTATCTATTTGATTTTTAGGGGCTATTCTCAGCAAGCTCCAGATTCCAGGTTTGTATGTCTAATTATTATTACACTGCAGTAATATTGGGACATTTTAATATTGCCTTACTTAACACACATACAATATGTATGTTAACAGTTACTGGAGGACTTTAGTAGTAATCATGATCAATTCACATGGCATAAGCAGCCTGTCTGTAAATTACAGAGATGAGCATGTCTTCATGATGCATGCATGCTCATCATACTAAAAATTCTATGCTTACTACATACCTCATTTTAATACAAACTGATTGTTTTGTCCTTTATTATAAGCACTTGTGGCCAAGCAAGTTGCGCTTGTTCATTAGTGGGTTACATGACCATAATGTATGTAGGCTGTACCTATGCTTGGAACTGAGTAACTTACCCAAGACCCCTAGATGTGTCGCTTCTCTGACACATCTGTTCTTTAAATTGCTTTTAACATTATTTATACTTGGGTGGTAAAGGGTTAGTAGATTGTACATTATTGTAATGTGATGCATATTGGTGGCCTCGAATGTTAACTAGACCCCCGTCTTCATTTAGAACTAGAAGGGAAAGATGTGGAAGACTTGTTTACAGCAGTGTTAAGCCCAAGCACCAGTCAGTCATCTCAACTAGCACAGCCTCCCAGCACCATCCCTAATGTGCCAGTCATGACAATGCCGCAGCAAGGACCAGGTATCTTTCTACTGTGTATGCCCATGAATGGGGGGGGGGGGAACAGTATAGAAATGCTTTACTATACACTTTATTTATTTATTATTTGTTGAAGCAGCTAAATCTTCTTGGTTTCAGTTTCAGGTGATAATGCTATGTTCCCTCGCATGCCTGTTATGAATGGTATGATGGGTCCAAACCCAGTCTTTCCCACAAATTCCATGATGTCCGGAGCTGGTATTTCTAGCACTTTCTCCCCCATTCACCGGATGCCTTTTCCTGAAAGCATGAGGTAAGACAAATTATAGCACGCCACTGTTGAATTATTGAATATGAAGGTGTGAATTAATTTTCTTAATAGCTGGGTGTTACTCCTTGCCTAGAACTGGCATATCTTTATCTTTTGAGTAACACTGCAGTCAAGTCTGCTAATTCAATAGTAGAAGATAATTTAGGAGTTTTTTTCTTTTAAAAGATAACATAACAGCTTGAGGTGTGTCTCTATAGGGAGAAGAAGTTCAGCCAGATGGGGAGTGATATGGTGGGTCCCTGGAGTGCTGCTGTCCCTATGTCTGGTCCAGCTCCTCCTGCAGAGCCAGAAACAGATGCCATGTCCAACGCCCAGAGGAGTACACTGAAGTGGGAGAAAGAGGAGACCCTTGGAGAAATGGCCACTGTGGCACCTGTGCTCTACACTAATGTCAATTTTCCCAACCTGAGAGAGGAATTTCCGGGTGCGTTTCCTGTTCCCCTACAATGTCTGACTGGATGTAGTTCATGCCTAGAGACTAATTGTTTGAATTTTATCCATAGATTGGTCGACTAGGGTAAAGCAAATTGCAAAACTATGGAGAAAGGCAAGTTCTCAGGAAAGAGCTCCATATGTGGTAAGATTTACCATTGTTTTAGCATTTGGATTTGATTTACATTTGTGAACATTCAAAGAAAGTGTAGTTGGTGTTTATTTTTCCCTCTACCTTCTAGCAAATGGCTCGGGATAACCGAGCAGCCCTTCGCATAAATAAGGTTCAGCTGTCTAATGACACACTGAAGAGACAGCAACAGCAGCAGGCTCCTGACCATTTTGACCCGAGCATGTCCATGGACACTGAGCAGCTCTTCAAAGACCCCCTCAAACAAAAGGAGTCTGAACATGAGCAGGAGTGGAAATTCAGACAGGTGATTGACAGCCCTGGGATTTCTTTTCTTTTCCTTTTTTTTCAATAATGTAGTGCTAAGCTGGGTTTCTTACCCATTGATCAAGGCTCTGGCTTTATAAATTTTGATCAGCTCCATCACCCTAACCTTAATTGACTTCATTTGGATTTGCCGTTTGACTAACATCATTAAATCACCATGTCACTAAAGATCAGGACAAGAGAGGTTGTCACATGGATTTAGAGCACAGTTCATGTTTAGGTCAATTGAATCCAGACAGCAGAGGAAAACTTTTTTTTTTTTGTTTTTGTTTTTTTTTAAATCAGCAAGAGTACTAAATTGGTTACTGTTTGAGATTAACATGCTATCTGGGCAATAAGACTAAAACGAAACTGCCTGTAGTTCTGAATGCTGAAAAATCATAACATGGAAATTTCCCCTAATTTAAAGGTTTTCTGCAGGGTTACCTCAACTGTGCATGATGGGTATTTTCTGTAAAGGCCTGTAGCAAAATATTATGTAAATGCATGGTTAAGTGGCTATTTCTTTCTTTACATTTGGAATTGCCATACAGTCTACTAATTCTTAATTTGCATTTAAAAGGGAGAGTTAAATCAGATGTTGGGACCCCTTAAGAAGCAGCAGGAAAAGGTCCCAAAAAGCAAAGCCATAAAATCAACAAATAAAGACGTCCTTTTTGGACATTCCAACCAAGCATCTATAGCTGCAGGATGTGGAAAAAAATCTCTGGTAAGATCCCAAAGCGAGGCACAGTTTTGGCATTCATCTGCCAAGAAGCAATAAAGACAAATTTACAAGATGCAGGAAACAATGCAGAAGGTTGAGTTGTAGAGGGAAAAGTTTTTTTTTTATACTGGTATATTTTCCCTTGACCCGAAGCATAGGTATTGGCCTTAAAAAAAAAAAAAAAGTCATCGTGATATTGTTATACATATTAACATTTTCCCTGCATGTTTTAACAATTCATTTTAAATGCTCAAAACCTATTTAAGGAATGAGGGGAAAGAGCATTTTGGCATTAGATAAATATAAAATTAAAATTCAGTCTAATTGCTTCATCAACTGAAGTGTTTCATTTGCTTTCTGATTTCCATGGCAGCAAATGAGACAAAAGAGCAAACAGCAGGCGAAGATTGAAGCAACGCAGAAGCTTGAACAGGTTAAAAATGAACAGCAGCAACTTCAACAGCAGCAGCAGCAACAGTTCAGTGGCCAGTCAAGTGGAGATACCCCTAACAGTGGTAATAAAAGTCCCATGACACCTCAGCCCACCAGTGGAGGCAACACATCCCCTCTGCAGCCCACGACAATCAAGGATACCTTTGTGAGGCCCCAAATTCCTGGGACACCAACCTCAAGCTCATCTTCAGATGATGTATTTTTGCGTCCCCAACTGCCACCCCCATCATCAGCAGCAAAAACTCCCACCCAGGATACCCAGTACCCACAGGGGTCAACATCTCAGCCTCAGTCTCCTCAGATGTTTTCTCCAGGTTCATCAGGCTCCCGTCCATCTTCTCCTTGGGATCCATATGCTAAAATGGCAGGTACTCCTCGACCTCCACCATCAGGATCAAGTACACCTCATAGATGCTCGATATCTGACATGCCGGAAAGGGGCAGGCCCTCTCCAGCCCACGAGTCTTTTGGTTCACCAACACCTGCAAATGCTGACATGTATTCAAAGCCACCAGACACACCCAGGCCTGCAGACCCATTTGTGAAACCCCTTGGTCCCCCCAGGCCTGGTTCTGGATCAGAGCAGCAGCATCTTCAGCAACAACAGGGTAGATACATGTTGGCTAATACTACATCTGGAGATTTCACCAGGCCGAACCAGAGATCAGAGACATACCAGCGAATGCCTCTGCGTGTTGTGCTATCAGACCCTTACTCAAGGCCACTGCTAACACCCATTCCTGGAAGTAATGAAGCTGGCTCTATGCCACTTTTTAAAACTCCCATGCCTCCCTCACATCCCCCCCAAGACTCCTTCAGTGCAGGACAGCTAAGCATGAGACGTGGATCATCAGACGGCTTTACTCAGGGTCAGCAAACTGATCCTTATGCGCATCAACCTCTAACTCCTCATCCATCATTGGGAGATGCTTTCAACACTGATAGCAGAATGATGCGTCAGGCTTCAGGAGGTCACTTTGCACAGCCTATGCCAATGACCAGGCATCCTCAAAGGGATCCTTATGCACAGGCACCATCTACACCTAGACCAGAGTACTCTTCACAAATGGCTGATCCCTATTCTCAGCCTCCTGGTACTCCCCGACCTCATGAACACTGCACCCAGCCTCCCGGTACTCCAAGGCCACATTCTGATCCGTTTTCAGTGTCTCCGTCTACACCTCGACCTGTAGAACAGTTTTCTCAGGCACAGTCTTCTAGCTGCAGGCAGTCTCCATCTCACACTATGGATCCATATGCCCAAATGCCAGGTACTCCAAGACCAGCAGCAGGAGAAAGATACTCTAAATCCCCAAGTAATCAGAGAAATGCAGAAGCATACACACAGGCTGCTGGAACATCTCGGCCAATCAAATCAGATCCGTATGATCAACCACCTGGAACACCAAGACCAGTTCTCAATGATCCGTTTGCTCAACCTGCTGGAACCCCAAGGCCAAGCCCTATGGTTCATACCTCAGATCCATTTAGCCAGCAGGCTCAAAACAGAATGACAGATCCATTTGCTCATCCATCTGGCCCAGGTTCTCAAACCCCCAATCATATTGGCATTTCAGATGAAAACTTCTCCTTGCCACAGACTAATACTAATCAAACCCCTATACATGACCCCTTTGAGCAAGTACCTATGACCCCATGTCCACAGTCAGGTGAAAGCCTAGCTTCAACTACAAGCAGCTCTACTGATGTTCAGAACCCAATGCCGCCACCACTAGGGGAGACAGAGGAAAAACTTAAAAAGGTAAAATCTTATAAATAAACAATTTTCTTTAGCTATTTAAAGTGCTTTTCTTATTCTGTGTTTTTTTTTTTTTGTTCTTAGCGTCAGAGATTACGCCAGCTAATCCTGAAACAGCAGCAGCAAAAGAGTGCTATCAGACAGGAGAAAGGACTTCAAGAGGCTACTGGTACTCCTACACCTGGCACTCCATTGCACTGGTCACAGGAAGATTCTGTACAACCAAGTGATGTATTTTTAGGTCGCCCTCCACCACCATATCCTGGAACTGTGAGAGCTTCACCAATGCATGGAGGTCAGAGATTTCCTGGACCTTTCCCAGCTGATCCAAGAACACCATTCCCTGATGAGACTCATTGTCCTCGGCCTCAGTTTTCCAGGGATATGAGCAATATGGCCATGAGACCACAAGGGTCTAGGTGAGGTTATTCTTCTCTTAAATGAAGTATGTAGAGTTTTGGGCATCCACGTTGTGAAATCATAATTCTTTTTTCTCATTTTATCTTACACTTCTGATTTTTTTTTTCCCCACAGGTTTGGATTTCCAGCTGGTGCAGCAGGTCAGGAGTCATTCCTCCGGCCACCTCACCAGATGCAAGGCAGACCAGTGGTTGATAATGTACCACCACAGATGAGAAGGTCTCTGTCAGTTGATCTAGGTAGATCAGTGGGAGGCAACCCTCAAATGGGCCTTCCCCAACACTTTCCACCACGTGGCCTTCCAGTGCAACAGCACAACATAATGGGCCAGCCTTTTATTGAGCTTCGACACAGGGCACCAGAGAATAGAGTCAGACTACCATTTCTGCCACCCAACATCTTGGACCATCCAAATCATTCCCAAAGATCTTCTACAAGCTTAATGGGAGGGCAAAATATGGCCTTTCCTGGGACCCAGGGTCCACGGCCTTTGATTCCAATGATGGGTCAACCACAGCAAGGATCTGTTGGGCACCTGCAAATGTCAGCAAGCATGGAGAATTTGCATCAGCAAGCAAACATGCCAGAGAATACTGCTCCACAACCTCCTCCACTGTCAACCACAATCACTCATTCAGTTAGTGTTGAAGCACTTAATTCTACCCAACCAACACTTCTACCTGGGACAGTCCGACGTCCAACAGAAGAGATCCCATTGCCTTGTGGTGATGGAATAGAGGAGAAGTTAGATGCAGATGACTCAGCAGTAAAGGACCTTGAGGATGTAGAGGTTAAAGATTTGGTTGATGATGATTTGGAAAACTTAAACCTTGATGCAGATGATGGCAAGGATATAGATTTGGAAACAAATGACCTTCACCTTGACGATTTCATTGAATCTGGGAAATTTGATCTCCTTGCTTATGCTGATCCTGAGTTGAACCTTGAGGACAAGAAGGATATGTTCAATGAGGAGCTAGATCTGAGTGACCCCATAGAGGATGATCATGGGGAAACCTCAGTCCTTCAAAAGGTACTTTCTGAGAAGAAATCTCCGCAAACCGTGAATAAATCAGAGGATGGTGAGCCGCCTTCTCATGGCAAACAAGAAGAGAACCTAGAAGTGGGAAACACTGGTGGTCTCTTGACAACAAGCACTATAAAAACAGAGGTAAAACAGGATTCAGTCATCAGTGAGGACCACTCTGTTGGTGACAACAGGCCTCTAGACAGCAAAAATAGCCAAGGAGAAATGTCCAGACTATTTGAGGAATCACCTCAGCAGATTGGTTTATCAAGTGCAGGAGTCCCTTCTGGTTCTGCTCCAGTGCTCTCAAGCCTTTTAACCAAAGAGAAACTTGATGACTCTGGGATTGGCTCTGTAGCACCCCCTCACCAGGGTAATCATGTCCAGTCTAACCATGGTCCAGAACTTCAGCCCAACATGGGCATGATGTTGCAGGGACAAAGCAAAGACCATGGGATGAACCCTGCAATGGCAGTGGGACACAGAATGGATACATCACTCGCTCATGGAGCACCACTGGGAAACCCAAATACGTTGCCAGTTGGCAGTCAGCAGTTACCAGTCCAAGGATTTGGAGCTTCCTCAGGCCAGCAAGTTGATATAAACCTGCCCATGCTGGGTGGCCAGCAACCTGTCCCCCACACTCTCCATCCACAGGCCCAGCAGGTGATGTATTCACAAGGGTCCATAGGGCAGCAAGGGCCAAACATACAACAGAGCCAGCCAAACAGGCCACTGCTGTTAGATGAGCAACCCCTCCTTCTGCAAGATCTGTTGGATCAGGAGAGGCAGGAGCAGCAACAACAGAGGCAGATGCAAGCTATGATTCGCCAACGTTCTACTGACCCCTTTTTCCCTAATATTGGTAAGACTTTTGTACTATTGCTGTTTAAATGTTGATCATTCATTGATATGTAAGTCAGTGCTATGAAAGTCAGAGGTCTGTAACACCCCTTTACACCAGGTCATTTCATGCATCTTGTATCTGGATTGTATGCTGATAAAATTTTAACCACATTTACTCTCATAATAAAATGCGACTCTGTTCGGACAGACTGAAATCCGATTGCTGTATTGTGGTAGCTAATTAGAACACAGGCCTCAATGTTGTCACTCATTTTATAGTTGATTTATAAGTTGGTGCAAGTGACTTTTTTCACGCTGTTTTTAAAGGCGCCAACTCAAGAATTTTTGGAGGATGTACATTGTCTATTTGGAGAGGTTTTGATTGTCAAACATAGCTTGGAAAGACAGATGCATTTACATACTTTTTTTTCCATGTGGCTAGATTGTGTCTCAGTCCAACACCTGAAATCTGTTTCAAATGCATGTTGGGTTCATTTACACTTTTATTTTTATGTAGATCAAGTCTTGATACACAAGACACATTAAATGATCAAGTATAAAGTGTCTAAATGTTGCACATTCCAGTAACTGCAATGTCTTTGTCTTCAATGTTTTTTTTTTTTGTTTTTTTTTGTATAGACTTTGATGCTATTACAGACCCGATCATGAAGGCCAAGATGGTGGCCTTGAAAGGAATTAATAAAGTGATGGCACAGAATAGCATGGGAATGACACCCATGGTCAGGTAAATAACCATTCACAAAATCTGTACAATTGAGGCCAAAAGGTTACATACATCTAGGCTAAAGATGATCAGTCTCAGATTTTCATAACTCCAGAAATTTCATGTTACCATACATTTCTTTTGGCACGTCACTTAGGGCATCTACTTTGTTCACATCAGAGATACGTAATTTTAAAACAATCGATTAGAGACAGATTATTTCAGCTTTTATTCACTATATCATAATTCCAATTTCCATACAGTTTTTGGAATTCCAGAAATTGCTGTGTTGAATTTTAGAAGCTTCTGATTGGCTATCTGTCATAATTAGGAGTTAATGGAAGTGCACCTGTAAAACATCATACCAACTGTGTGGGGGTGACAGCATCATGTTGTGGGTGGTGTTTTGCTGGAAAATGGACTGATGCACTTCAGGAAGGATGATATCTAGAAATACTGAAGCAAAACCTGAAGACATGTAACACATGGATTACAAACAACAAAGTGAAAGTATTGAAGTGGACATCACAAAGCCTGACCTAAATTCCATAGAAAATTTGTGGACTCAACATGCGTGTCAGTGCACGAAGACCCACAAATCTGACAGAGTTAAACCAGTTCTGTCTGGAGAAATGGGCAAAAACTCTGGCAACGTGTTGTGAGAAGCTTGTGGAAGGCAGCCCATAGTGTTTGATGCAAGTTCAAATACTAACAAAGTGACTGTAAATTGTTTACCCACTGTCAGTCTTATATAGTAAATAAAATCTGAAATAAATCTCTCATCATTTTGAAATTGCCTCTTATGGAAATAAAGTAGATACCCTAATTGACTTAACACAAAGTATATGGTAACATGAAATGTGTAGAGTTTGAATGTCTTTAGCCTAGGTGTATGTAAACTTGTGAGCTCAACTGTGTAATAAACATCCATTTTACTCTACAAGTCCCAGTAATTTACTACACTGGCATTTGTTCCCAGAGGAGCTATTACTGATACTGATATTACTGCAAATGTAATGATGTTTAAGGTTTTTTTTATTTTTTTCCACATTAGAGATTTCTTGCTAGAACTACATTTTTGGAAAGGTAGTAGTTTCAAAAGTTGGTGTTGCATTATACGTTTGTCTCTTTTGGGATAGAATGCAACAGATGCCAGGAGCACATGGACCAGATGCACTTGGGTTTCCTCAGCATGTTTTTGGACAGGTACATGCATAAGCCTGCATTTGTTATATTCTCACTTGTAATATGGCAGCTGTTAAGCCATTAACACCACTTTGCTTTTAGGATGGGAAGCTAGTACCTCAGCTAACAAGGCCGAACCCTCCTAATTTTGGACCTGGGTTTGTCAGTAAGTGTTTGTTGAATTGTCTTTATAGGTTAGCATGAAGCTGTTTATTTTGAGATGCCTTGTTAATGCAAGTTTTTACTTTTGTAACCCCTTTTTTGATATTTGTAACCACCTTTTCAGATGATGCTCAGAGAAAGCAATATGAGGAATGGCTTCAAGATACTCAGCAGCTTCTTCAAATGCAGCAGAAGTTTTTGGAAGAACAGATTGGGGCCCACAGGAAATCCAAAAAGGCCCTCTCAGCAAAACAGCGCACAGCTAAAAAGGCAGGCCGTGAGTTCCCTGAGGAAGATGCAGAGCAGCTGAAACATGTGACTGAACAGCAGAGCGTGGTTCAGAAGCAGCTGGAACAGGTAGAGTTGCTAGCGCAGTGTTAGACGTTTTTCAATTAAGTTTTCTCCCTGGATTTATTTTTCAGGGAGAGAATTTTTGTAACTTTATTTCCAAAATAGTAGTGACCAGCATTCAGTTTCAAATAAAAAGTATTCGTAAGTAGATTATCTATACTAAATATCTGCTAATATACAGAATTTACTGTTTTATGTATAGATTATTTATATATTTTATAGTTATATGAGTATATACTTATAGTCCTATAGTTCTTGCTATGCACAGCTGTTTGAGGAATTTGAACTGTTTGACATTCTTTGCTGGTTTAAAACATTTTTTAACAGGTAAAATCCATACTTGCTCTCAGGTCCTCATAAGACAGATAAGCAGAAGCTTATTCGCTGTTGTGCTGCTTTGACTTCTTCATTTATTTTATCCTGTACGTTAAAAAAAAAACCCACTTCACCATTCCTCTTCCCATTTCAGTAATTTAATTAAAGTGACTGATGTTTCTAAACTGGTCCACACCCAGACAAGTGAGGTGATGGATGTTTAACCTTCACAATTCTGCAATTTCCAGTGACTCCAAATCGCAGCCTTTGTCGCTCATAATGTGTTCAGTTTGCACATTACAACTCAAAGCATCATTGTTTTGAGAGAGTGTGCAATATCTCACCTCTACACATATTCTAAATCGTTGGATTTATTGTTTGATATGACGTACAAATTTTTACCCTTTATGTCAAAGTGAGGCACATCTTTGCAAGTATAGACTGCACTTCCAACACTTGACATTGTAGTGCCATTCTTCTGAAATTGAGATGCGCAGTGGGCCAGTTGAGTCAGGATGGTTTGGTCCAGTCCTAGATGAAGAAGGAACTGGCTTGTGTATTTTGTTTGAATGCAGAAATGCACCTTATTAAAAATAAAGTTCATATTAGTCATACTTGGAGCAATCATAATTACAGTCCATTCATCTATTTTACACCATGCAGGATGCTGATTTTGCATGCTCAGTCAACCTCAATTTCTCTCCACAGATCCGCAAGCAGCAGAAGGAACATGCTGAGCTTATTGAGGAGTACCGCGTCAAGCAGCAACAGCGCAGTATGCAGTCCTCTGTGATTAATCCAATGCAGGCTATGCCAGGAATGGCAGGCCAACCCCCTGGCATGATGCCTGGTGGACTCCATATGGGCCAGCCTATGATGGGTCCAATGCAATCACATCCTGGTCAGCCAAACCCCAACCGAATGCCTAACATGCCTGGCTGGCACCCGGGTGGCCCTGGACCAATTGGAGGATCCAGAATACCATCTAACATGCCTCCTCAGATGCCATCAGCCAACCCAGGCCAGCCACCTCAGGCCCAGCCACCACCTGCTATGGTGCCACCTGGCCAGCCTGGTGGTGTTCCTGTCGGTCATGTGGTTGGAGGTACCACCCCGCATGTAAAGTTTGATGACAATAACCCATTCAGTGAGGGCTTCCAGGAGCGGGAGCGCCGCGAGCGACTGCGGGAGCAACAGGAGAGACAGCGGGTGCAGCTGATGCAAGAAGTAGAAAGACAGAGGGCTCTTCAGCGGCTGGAGATGGAGCAACAGGGTGCAGGCATGGCTCCAGATGCTAACCGAGACAGCCTGGCCCACATGCCTTTCTACAATACCGACCTGCCCCAAGACTTCATGCAGCCTGCCAGACCTCAGCAGCCACAGCAGATGGGATCAATGTTCTCCCAGCAGGGCAGTACACCTCTAGACTTTGGGGGCCCTGGTCCAGCCTTCATGCAGGGTGGAGAGCGACGACCCATAGCTGGGAGTGCTGCTTTTCCAGGCCAGGACATGGGGCCAAATTTCCGGCCAAAGAATCCAATGATGCATGGACTCAATTTCATGCCAGGTCAGCCTCGGCCACCGACAATGCCCCAAGGCGGAGGCGAAGGCCCTCTGTTTGGCATGGAGTCAGCTACACCGCTGCCTTCTAATTACCCTGGCTCAGGCCAGTCTCTCATACAATTATACTCCAACATCATCCCAGAGGAGAAAGGTAAGAAAAAGAGGAATCGGAAAAAGAAGAAAGACGACGATGCAGATTCAGTGAAAACACCTTCCACACCTCATTCAGACCTCACTGCTCCTCTGACCCCATGTGTTTCGGACACATCTTCCACCCCTACACGCAGTGCTGCCCTACTAGGAGACCAGGACTCCTCTGAGCTCTCCAGTTCCTTATGCTCTATGTCCGGACTGCCTCCTTCATCAGAGCTGGAGAGGCAGCTGTCTGGTAGTGGGAGTCTGCTCAGACGCCAATCTAGTGTAAGTTCAGAGACTGAACGAGGAGTCTTTGATGAACTGCAGGAGATCAAGCAGGAGAAGCTGGACACAAGCGAGTGCCAGGGGGCTGAAGGGGCATTGGGATCAGGGGCAGCAGGCATAGTAAAGGTCGAGGAGACCCCAAGCATCACTGGGCAAAGTCCAGCACACAGTACCAAGGGCGAGTCTGGGAATGAACTTCTCAAACACCTGCTGAATACCAAGAGCACACCACCTCCTTCAACCACACCACATACACATCAGACATCCAATGATAGCCTGCCATCAGAGGCAGGAGTGGCTGAAAATAAGGGCTCTGTCAAGATGAGTTCTACTGAGTGTTTGGTAAGAACAAATTTATAAACACTTAGAATCTCAATTCAAAATTGTAAAATGCACCAAATAAGCTAATCTTTCTAAATACATAAATATCCAAAGAAAACAATTTCATGCATGTTTGTTAATCACTCTGTGCCTGGCTTTACAGGATGGAGTAAACAGCCAGTTGGCTGGTAATTTGGATTCTCTAGAGCCTTCTCTACCAGACCAAGGCAAGAAAAAACAGCGCAATAAGAGAACAACAAAGATGGGGGCTGAGAAACCTCAGTCTCGTTGGAAGAAAAGAAAGAAAGAGCAGGAGGATCGCCAGGTCTTGTATCCAACTACTGATACACTGATGACGCAACTCAAACAGGTAAAAAAATAAAAAATAAATAAATAAAATAAACTACACTGAATTGGATCGTACTGGTTGATTGAGAAACAAAAAATCACAGTGTACTGTACTAACTATACATTTCTATAATTTAATAGCAAAACTTTTCTTAAAGGCACTTTTCTATAATGCATTACAGGTCTAAATGTCCTATAGCTAAACACGAGTCTTAAATTATACAGAACGTTGATTTTTTTTTTTCTGTGCCTCTTTAATTACGGTCATCTCAAGAAGTAATTAGTTTCATTAAGTCTTAATTGCAGTGCTGGCATGGATAGGTGTGAGCAGAATGCATTAGATGGAGTTCTTGACAGACCTAAACAGGGTTTAAAATGAAACATTCAGTGCGCTTACATTAACAATGATTAAGATTACAAGAGTGCTTTTACACCCTGTTGGTTATGGACACACGTGCTATATATGATAATTAATCTGCAGTTTTCCCCCCTTTTAATTCTACATTTATTCTTTTCAAGCCAGGTTTTGAAAATATGATGTATATTATGTTTTACTTAAGTTCCATTTTATCCAAGTTTCCTGGGCTGTGCAGTTTGGAACATTTGGAGTTTCTATATATTTTTATTTAAAGTGCTGAAGATATGAAATGATATTTTAGGTAGAAGAAGAGATCTTTTTTTAATATCATTACCCCCCCCCCCCCCCCTTCCCACACTTATTATTGTTTGCACCTGTAAAAGCAGTTACTGATATGAATGAATGAAAGCAGTAGCAGTGCACCAGAACTGTATATGCTCTCATTCTAAGGAACATGGCCTTTCTTTCATGTTCTTTCTATTTTTTTTTTGTCTGGATTGGTCAGTTCTCTTATAAATGATGTCCTTTTATTGTTTTATATTGATTTTATTAGGTTCATCAAGTAATTCTTTACATCTTTCCCCTTCTCTACCCATAACAGCAGCTCTCCTTGTTGCCCCTTATGGAGCCCCTGATTGGCGTGAACTTTGCCCACTTCCCTCCATACGGCAGTGGGCAGCTGAACGGAGAGAACAGGCTGTCTGGATCTTTTGGCAGTGCATCACTGGATGGGGTGTCAGACTACTACTCCCAGCTCATCTATAAGGTCTCTCGCTACTATCAGATGTGTGAGGGAAAGATGTCAATAAAAAAAATATGAGCTGAATGCTTAGTAAATGTATCTTTTGCATTTTATTTCACCGTGCAGCAAAACAACCTGAGCAATCCTCCAACGCCCCCTGCCTCTCTGCCTCCTACCCCGCCTCCTGTAGTGAGGCAGAAGTTGGTGAATGGTTTTGCCACAGCGGAGGAGCTCGCCAGGAAGGCTGCTGTTATAAGTGGGCATGAGGGTAAGCAACTGATAACGAATCATTCATTTTGTCATTAAAATATTGTTGTTGTTTTTTTTTCCTTTTTAGAAATTTGGTACACTGGAAGAGCAGTTGTCTGGGAAATTCTGTCATATGTCACTATGTCTGAATTTTTGGCCAAGCTTGGGTTTTTGTGTCTATCTTTAAGAAACCATAAATATATTTCACCAAATGTGTTAATGTTTTTTGCTGAGAATTTCTGCAAAGATCCTGTTGGCTAAAGAGCCAGTTAAACAAACACAGTCTGCCTAAACACTTCTAAAACCTCACTAGCTAAGTGTGATTTCTTGGATAATTACACAAAAGTCTGAGAAGTACTACGATTCTGCAATTTTGAAAGGCATGCGCTGTTTACTTGGCATTAAATATTCCTGTAGTTGAAACGTTTTGCACTTGGCTGTTCTCAGTGTCCAAAAGCTTGGGGCCGAAGCAGTTGCCGACCCCGTTCAAAAGAGAGGAAGACCTCCTGTCTCAGGCTCAGGGACCCAAGACTGTTGACGTGCCTGCCTCCTTGCCAACACCCCCACACACCAATCAGGAGGAGCTCCGGTAAGACTTGAGTGCTTAGCTTTGTAATTTCTGTATTAATGCTATCAATTCTATTTGAAGTTTAAATACAATATTGAGCTAGAGATGCTTGTTTCTTTTGGACTTTTTGCATGCTTACCACCATTGTAATTTTTAAAGTGGCCAGGACCATTGTGACCGGGACACCCCAGACAGCTTCGTCCCCTCCTCGTCCCCGGAGAGTGTCGCTGGCATGGAGATCAGCAGATACCCAGATCTGTCTTTAGTAAAGGAGGAGCCTCCGTCACCTGCACCATCTCCTACCATCCCAATGCTACCCAGTGCGAGCGGGAAAGGTCTCTTTACCATATTATCATACCGCATGCAATGTAATCCATACAAAAAAATTATTCGCAATGCCCACTTTCCCCATGCGTAAAAAACCCGACCCTACGTTCACACCAGCGAGTGACAAAGCGTCAGGTGAATGTTCATTTTGGAAAAGATCAAAAGATTGGCTTGAATAATTCCTCAGACAAATTCGTGTGGGCTGACGTTTCTTCAGATCCACACTCACAGCTGTAGTTCCTACCTGCAATTCCCATTTACTGGTTTGATCCACAAAAATGGAAGAATGACTTATAACCTTGATTTCACTTTATCATGTTATATACAATCTCATTAAATGTGTATGACATTAAGAAGAAGAAAAAAGCTTTGAACTAAGTAGCAGAGATTGTTGGTGCTAATACAGTTAGCTTGATATGTTTATCTGCCAGTGAAGATAGTACAGTGTCTCGCATGTAAAACAAACATCCCAACGCTGGACAGTACACGCCCACAAGCAACACCAGTCGCCACACGCCCACCAGAGCCAAACCACAAGCGACACATGCAGCTTGTCTCCTGCTGTAACTAACTTATATGAACTCTGACACATCTTTCACTAGCCTCAGTTTACAGATATTTACACAAGTACACTTTTTAAATAGGGTTAGCTCTTGTATCGGAGCTTATTATTATTATTATTATTATTATTATTATTATTATTATTATTAATGGGCAAAACTTCTAGTAGCCTGACTGTTAAAGAAAATGGTAGCTATAAAATATCTTGCATTTGTAAAATTATTCAGTCAGTTTCTTTTGTCCAGAATCAGGTGTCTTAGCTACCAAGTTAGTGATGGTGTCTGGAAGTGTCCATGTTAACAGTATTCACACGGTGTCACGGATTCATGGTTGGTCACGGTGTGTGATTAGTTACCTCACTGTCGATCGCATTCCTTACTCCACTGCCATCACACCATGTACACTTTCGGAAAAGCCTGTCCAACCCGATCTACTCTTTGGAATGTGTATATGTGTGTGCGCGCACACGCGTGCATTACAATTTGCAAGTGGTCGTGATGGAGGGTATGAACTGTGTGGCATTAACAACAAAAAAAAAATTAAGTAAATGTTTCTATAAAGAAAAACAAGTGGCAAGTTGATCATTTTGTTTCCTTTTGGTTTTTGTTATATGTATACACAAGGATATGCAAAGAGATTTTATTACAAAGATTTAGTAATAAAAATTTTCCTTTAATTTTCACCATCAGCTTGGTCAGTTAGTTCCATGATCCCGTAAAACCGTCACATTTTTAGACTAGGTTATCATACCCTGAAAATCTCAGTCGCTTGAACTTACTATGAGCTTGTTTTCAAGTTGTTTTTTTTTCACTATTATCATGTGTGTGTATATATATATATTCATTGTCTACATTTGAAACCACATCTCACATTCTGTTTAAAGTTCCTCACTGACTGAGACTCTTTGATGCAGGCACTGAAGTAATGCAGTGGGAGGTGAAGAAAGAACCCCAGAGCAATTTCTTTGGCTCCCATTTTGATCAGTCTTCCTCCTGCTCCAAGGCTGGTCTGATGTCCGTATCACTCACACTCAATCGAGCTGCAGCAGAGGTAAGATTTTATTTTTTTTTTATAATCAATTTTTTTTTTTTTTTTACCCAGTCAGCTACAACACTTTTCTGAAGGTATGAGGCTTATCTCATCACAAATTGTGTTCAAATAACTGTAAATTACTGTCTGAAAAGAATTAGGGCTTGGTGGTTTCAGAACAGGCCACATTCAGTGCTGAAAAGAATTGTATTTTTAAGTGTCCTTTCATGTCTATTAGTCCATTTTCCAAGTCTGAATCAGAGTGACATTTAACAATTTTTCAGTGAACCAAAAGAGTTGTGTTTAGGGCTGAAAATGCTGTCATAAAACTTTCTTGGTCAAAATTACATACACAGGAAAAGGTAAAATTTTCACCAAGTGTGCACAGAAATCACTTAAAAAAATCACCTGAGCATGGAGAGCACAGGGCCAGAGCTAAATAAATCGTTAGATAATTATATAAATAGCAGGTTTCAAACATTTAGTTTTAAACATCTCTGGAACACATGGCAGTGCTACAGCTTTGTCCTTTGTCTCAGTTTGTTTCATGCCTCAGTTTAGCAGAACATAACCCAAAGCATGTTTGAATCACTTCCTGCTAGCGTTCACTTGGAGGTGGACCGAGACCACACGCTACATTGTGAATAACCTACTACGCGTTTTTTCTTGTCATAGTTAGAGATATTTGTGTTTATTATAAACATTTGAGGACATAGACTATTTATATAGGCAGATTCGAAACTGTTTAACAGGCATAACCAAACATCCAAAAACTAACTTCCGTGTCTACTTGTACTCTAGAACATTCAAGGAGTGATGGCGGCGGTATCCAACTTGCTTTGCGTCCCTGTACCTGCCACCTATGAGGTATGTCGTACCCTGAGTCCAGAGCCACGCAACTCCCTGGCCATGCTGGCGAGCCTCAAAGTCCCTCCACCGCAAGGGCTCGACCCTCGCCAGCCTGCTCTCTTCACCCAGTCTGGCATGAGGTTCTCCAGACCTCCAATGATGCCCTTCACACCAAACGCCAGCGCAGGTGAGTCAACTTGTACCAACTGCAGACTGTAAACAGAAATTGCAGATATTGATTGAGTTTGTCAATAATCACGATTACTGGGTTTAACTGCTTCAATTTAGGTTTCTAATGTTTCTTTCAAGTGGTGTGAATCACAGGTTTTTACCTTAACGTCTTCATTGTGGCTAGAAGTCTTTATTCCTTTTGTTGTTTTTTTTAGTATTTTATAAAGCACAGCACACAGTCATTGTCATTAAGTATTTTCCCATGTAGTTCATGAAAGTGAATGGATTTAAAGTTTGGTCAAGACGGCGTAGTAGTGCCTTGCAAGAGAAGTCTTTCTTTTTCCCTCCAGACACACTTTATTATCGATCATGTCTGAGATCTGAGATGTTAACAAAAGCCAGTGATAATTGTGGACTTGCCCTGCAGACAGTGCCTTTAACCTTTGTCGTATTATTTAGGAAAGTGGCTCAGCTTCTTCATACAGAAATTATTTAAAAAATCACCTCCTCTTGGTTTTTTTTAAATGGTTTCTCTCCAGATTTCAGCAAAGTGCAGATTTATTTTACAGGTGTCAATGACATGTTGCATTCCAGGTCCAGGTGCGATCAGACCAGAATATCACATAGATGGAAGCAGCCCAGGGAGAAAACTGCAGTGGTGTGCCCAGTGTAAAGTGGTGGTTTTGGGAAACGGAGTCCGAAGGTCTGCCAAAGACCCTTGTGATAAACAGGTAGAGATATAAAGTGGAGTAACGTGAAGTTCTGTAATCTTGTGCCTATCCATATGAGCCATAGACAATAAATAGTTTTTAATAGTCATTAAGGAATCTAATTTGTTATTCATGCATATAGATTACTGCTGTAATCATGAATACTGTCCTGTGCTCATCTCAGGACTCTCAGGAGTATCTTTTCAACACTCTCAGTACTGTTTTTGTTTACTCTTCTGCACTTGTGTTTTGTATATCTGGTGTCACCCTGAAGAGAAAAGGTAGAGTCCTCTCAGGGTTTCTTCCTCATGTTGTCTCAGGGAGTTTTCCTCACTGTTGTCACCTCTGGCTTGTTCATCAGGCATCTAAAGCCACTTTCACACGTAATAATCTGTTTGTGGAGTCTGAATCAGAACAAAATTGATACTTTTGGTTCATTTGCTATTAATTTGGTTTGTTTTCTCAGTGCACATAATTGAACAAAGCCAGAAAACTTGCGTGTCAGACTGAAAATGCACGTGTAAAATTATTCATTGGTCAGAAATACAGAGATGGAAAATGGTCACCGTGTTTACTAAATGTGAATAGAAATCGCATAAATAACCCGAGCACGGAGAACTCAGAGCCGAGAATGAATAAGTAACTAGTAAATTATATAAGTAATTTAGAACGTTTTGTGTGTCGCATCCAGTGTTTTTCTTTTTTTTGTCATCTTTTCAAATCTCCAGAGCACGACATTTCTGCAGCTACTGCTCTGTCCCTTCGCTCAGTTTAGCAGCTTAGATCTACTTAGATGCTTAGATGCGACATGTTTGTTCACTTCCTGCATTTAGGTTGAGGCAAATCGTTTTCTCGCTGCAATCAAACCAGACTGAGACCACCACGCTCAGACGCTTTTGGACTGCTCGTTTTGGGCCACACCCGAGTGTGATTACTGTGTTCTCTCCTGCCTAAAGAACTGCACTGAGGGGGAGAACACACCAGAGTTCCATTCAAACTGATTAAACACTGCATATATGAAAGCACTATAAATCTACGTATACCTGGATTTCTGTAAAGCTGCGTTGTGATAATGTCTGTTGTTAAAAACACTATACAAATCAAATTGAATTGAATTGAGATAGAATAAAAACCCTCACGCAGCCTATTGAGCAGGGCCAGGGCTGCTTAGTGATTCACAAAATTTGATCTCACTGGATAGGCTGTATTACGAGTCTGCAGTTGAGTCATGGAGCCTCTCATTCCCCAAAGGCCTGAAAGATTATATGTGTAACACGAGTGGAGGTCCAGACTGTTTTCTCATGGCTTGGTGCAGCCTGGGTAACTAAATGGCCACCATTAGTGTTTCAGACTGGAGGCCATAGAGCTCTTCAGTGAGTGATCCCTCTTTCCAGCCTTAAAGCTCCTCTGTAGGAGACAGAATTATCTACCAAATTATGTTAAACCAGTCTCAATGGGAAAAGAAAATCTTTTATGCTGCAATTCCTGGGTTAACTGACATTACCCAAGTGGGCATGTGTGCCTGTGTGTGTGTGTGTGTGTGCGTGAATTGCCTGAATCCACAAACCAGTTAACTTGTAAAATTTGTGGTCATTCAAATGAGCAGGTGACTTTGATGTATGTGTCTCTCTGATGATTCCACACAAGTGTTTTATTAAGTACTTTTGGCATCACTATAGGGTGTGACATAAAACAGCCTTTGATGTCTTCCCTTTTAGTGAGCTATTATCTAATAATAATTTAAGGCGATGTACTAGGAATGTGGGAAGTGGTGCAGTCCCATTTCCCAGCTTCCCTAAAGCATGTGGGGTGGCTGGCCTGACATGTGCTCTCTCTACAGGAGGGCCAGGTTTGGGCTGAGGGCAACACGGTTTTCTGCAGCCGCAACTGCCTTGTTCTCTACTCCTCCATCATGCAGACTAAACCTGTAGACAGCAAGGTGAGCCGTGTTGTATTGCACTAAGTATGGCATTACTAGACCAGGGGGTCTAATTTCATAAAATAATTATAATACGGTTAAATGAGGGTTTGACACTGAGCTTTGCCTGTTCTCTTCTCTCAGCTGAATGCACCCATGCTACCTGACTCTGAAGAGAAATGCCCCCCCAAAGTTCTCCACCAATACAGCAACAATATGTCCACTCTGGACGTACACTGCCTGGCCCAGATGCAGCCCAAGCAGTCTCCACCGTCCACCCCTCCCATCTCTTTCCCGTCCATTTTGTCCGAGATGCAGAAAGCTGAGATCAAGTCAGATGCCCTGAAGGTCACAGTCAAACTGAAGCCCCGGCCCCGGGCCGTCCACAATGGAGCAGATGAACCACGCTACCATTCTGCAAAGCGCTGGAAAGGACTGCGTTGGCGCAAGTGGGGCATTCATATTGTGGTACCCCGAGGAAAGCTGCAGATGCAGAGTGAGGGTGAGCTGGAAGAGCTCCTAAGGAAGCTGGACGCATCACTGCGACCAGAGCCACTGCCCAAAGACCTGCGACGCTGCTGCTTCTGCCACGAGGAGGGTGATGGCCTCACAGATGGCCCGGCCCGACTACTAAACCTTGACCTGGATTTGTGGGTGCACTTAAATTGCGCACTCTGGTCTACTGAGGTGTACGAGACCCAGGCGGGTGCACTCATCAATGTGGAGCTGGCACTGCGCCGTGGCCTCAGTATTCGCTGTGCCTACTGCCAGCGTACAGGAGCGACCAGCGGCTGTCATCGACTACGCTGCACCAACGCATACCACTTCACCTGTGCACTCAAGGCTCAATGTACCTTCTTCAAAGACAAGACCATGCTTTGCCACCTGCACAAACCCCGTATGGGCAATGGTGCTGGGGGCACCACATTCGGAGGACTGGAGCACGAGCTGCGCTGCTTCACCGTGTACCGCCGTGTTTATGTGCAGCGTGATGAAGCTCGCCAGATCGCCAGCATGATGCAGCGTGGTGAGCGGGAACACACCTTCCGTGTAGGCAGCCTGGTATTTCATTCAGTTGGGCAGCTCCTACCACAGCAGATGGAAGCCTTCCACTCGCCAGCTGCCATCTTCCCTGTCGGCTACGAGGCCAGTCGGATCTACTGGAGCATGCGCCATGCCAGCCGCCGCTGCCGCTACCTGTGCTCTATCGACGAGAAGGACGGCACACCGGAATTCACCATCCGTGTGGTGGAGCAAGGATATGAGGACCTCGTGTTGACTGGATCCTCCCCTAAAGGTAAGCACCACAGACAAGAATCCAAGATTTCTTGAATCATTTCATATTTCATTGGTCTCTGATGATGAATATATGAAATTGCAATATATCAAACTGCAGTCCGTATTACATTGATAGTAAATATAGCCTTGAAGGGGGCCTAAACGTCTATTACACCTCCAAATGCTAATTATGCAAATATATACATTTATATTGGTGTATTTTCATATATAAACCACTGGGAACCATTTGCATCTCATTTGTTTGATGCTTCCAGGGGAATTTGGCATTATGTAAATCGAATTATTCTTGCAGTTATGTACCATATTTTAAAACGGCAATTTGTAGCGCCCTCTGCACTCTGCCAAGTGTACTGCTATCACAGTAATTCACTGGCTGATCGCTCTCTGGTTTCCTTTCCTTGCTTCTCTTCCACGCTTCTTAGCTCCTCCCTCTGAGGAAGTGGAGAAAGGATGCAAAAAAAGGACACGGATGAGAGGAATCAAGAAAAAATGTATTTAACAAATGAGATGTTCTTGTTCACTGAAGAGACATTAAAGCAAATTCATTCAGTGAATTCATTTATTGACATTTCCTAGCTATGTTAACTGCACATGTAACTACTAATGTAACACTAAAATGTTGATGTTTTACAAGATTCTACTCATCACCTGGCTGTTTTACAAGCATGACATATTAATTGACATACATGCAAGGATTTATTTGTTCCCACTGTTTATGTAAGATTAAGATTGCTACTTTCAAAAGCCTCCTCTCTCGTTATCCTTGAATCCTCTGAGTGGCTTTTAAGAATTGGTACAGCCCGTAAAGGTAGCAGACTTTGATCATAGTCATTTTTGTCCTGGAAAAAATGTAAACAGATGCTGTAAATCTCAGCTTTCCAGCTCTGTTCCATGAGTATCCCCTGTCCTGCACATTATAGTACTACCTCTGCTCCCAACACACCTGATTCAACTAATCAGCTAATTAACAAGTTGAAGTGGGTGTGTTAGAGCAGGGAAAACACTGAAATGTGCAGGACAAAGGGGTTCTCCAAGACAAGGTTTAGGAACCTGTGTTCTAAAAGATTGAATGGACATATTGAAAAGTAAATATTTCATTAAATATCTTTTTTAAAAAAAGGTCTAAAAACACTGAAACATTATGAATTGCATCTTTAACAATAATTAAATAAAAATTTGCCATGAATAAAAAAAAACCCATTTAAATTAATACAGAATATCTTGATGGTTAAAGATTGCAGTGAATAAGATGGAAAGGTTAACCTGGTGAAAAGGTGGAATAATGTAAAAGGTGGAATAATTAAAGCAGTTCACTTTTAAAGGTTAAACCGAGGCACTTGTCCTTTGTACAGGTGTGTGGGATAAGGTTCTGGAGCCAGTGGCGGAGAAGAGAAATGAGACAGGCACCCTTAAACTGTTCCCCGTCTACCTGAAGGGAGAAGACCTGTTCGGACTGACCGTATCTGCGGTCACCAGGATCGTGGAATCGGTAAGATGGACAGTATGAAACGGAATTACACAGCCAAACAAACCAAACAAATGTGCTTGGGTGACGCATATTAAGATTAGTGTTTTTTTTTTTTTTTTTTTTTTTTAAATAACACAATAGTTCTACCTGATTTATTTGGGTGCGTTTGTAATAAATTTAAGTGGTGTAGCTTAAGCCTGAGTGGTGTTGAATGGCTCATAATTTCCATTCCTTTCAAACAAGTAAATTACTTTTTATTTTGGGACGAATCACAGCCTATCAATAAAATCTACCCCTTTTTAGATCATTTCCAATTTGTGTGTGTGTGTATGTATGTGTGTTTCAGTTGCCAGGGGTCGAGGCATGTGCTGGCTACACGTTCCGTTACGGCCGTAATCCTCTGATGGAGCTGCCACTGGCCATCAATCCCTCGGGGTGTGCTCGATCCGAACCTAAGGCTTGCACACATGTCAAGAGGTGTGTGTTAAGGTATTCTGTAGGATTTAAGCCTTTTATTTCTCAATGTTTCTTTTGCTGCACTTTTTTCCATGGTCTGTAAGCAACTGTTTCATGTCCTGCCTGTCCTCCACCATCTACACCCAGCTGCTCAGGTGCCCCCCCCCCAGTTTCAAATGATATTCTGGATTATCTCCTTTCGCCATTGTAGTCTTTATTCATCAGGATTTTCAGCCATGTATTCTCCTGCTCAGACCCCAGTGATGCCAGAAGGGCTGTAATTTATGATGGATCAGTAAACAGGAGTGAGGAGTACATGCTCTCAAAATAAACTCGACACGTGTATTTGACATAACTGGCATCTCAGCAGCTTGTAGTTATTTCAGTACTAATTTGCATAGAAGCAAGAAATATGATTCTCACAAATGGAAGACAAATAAGCATTCAAGCTTATGCCAGAGCTCTGTCAGCTTTCTCACCATTTCCTGGGTTCACATAGATCCAAAACAGGGATTAAATCATACACTGATCAACTCCTTGTCAATGTAATCTCAGTTCATTAGGAGGTTCGACCATTTGTGGTCCTACTCACACTGCAGTGATGCTTGATGGATCATCCGTTAGTTCAGGGGTCAGCAACTGGCGGACTGCGATCCGGATTAGGATCAAGCAAAATATTTCACTGGACTCAACTAATCATTCAGAAGTACTCCAGCAGAGCTGATTAATGTAAGCTGTGGAAAAAACTTCCTGGAGTTCATCGACTCAACTTTTTAAAACATGAACCAGCGCAGTTCCTGTAGCATATCCTTTGTAGAAGCTTATCCCATCACATAAATGTAGGTAATTTATTTGGCTGAAGGCAGCTCATCAGGCCAGAGAGAGAGCTAGAGAGGTCAGAAAGGAAGGTATAGAAGAAAACAAACTGGACGTAGATGTATACTGTACATTTGTTCAAGTTTAGACGAGGTGTGCATCAGGATAAACAGACTTTTACTTGCAGCACTAAACTAATAAACTAATTGTTAATGTTTCATCATTGAAAGGTAACTATTGTCACCATTCAGTCATGTTTGTCACTTATCCAGATCTTTATAAATAAGGAATTTTATTACAGTATAGACTTCCAGTTTAGTCTCTTGGCTCCAGTTCTTCAACCCTGACCTGAGTGCTGACGTCTCTTGTTACTCTCTGAAACGGGTGAGTGTATCTCAGCGCCGGAGTGTTTCAGTGTGATTGTGTGTATGCTCCTGTAGGCCTCACACACTGACCAGCGGCTGCTCCGCTAAAGCCCTGCAGACCACCGGGAGCCCGGCTGAGCTCACCGGTGCTCCCTACAGTAAACAGTTTGTGCACTCCAAATCCTTTCAGTACCGACGCATGAAAGCTGAGTGGAAGTCCAACGTCTACCTGGCTCGGTCACGCATCCAGGTAAACTCAACCAGCTCAGGGATGGAATCGTAGCTACAGTTTTTTTTTTTAATTAGCTATTCATTATAAATTAGAATAAACCTTTGACTGCATAAAATAAGGTAGTGTTTGCTGTAGGGCTTGGGGCTGTACGCTGCTCGAGACATTGAGAAATACACAATGGTGATTGAATACATTGGTACCATCATTCGTAACGAGGTGGCAAACCGCAAAGAGAAGATGTACGAATCACAGGTACATACAAACTTTTTTCCATTTTGTTTCATATTTAAAGAGATTCTTATTTTAGTGCTTTGCCCAATTAAAAAAAATTTTTTTTTTTTTTTTAATTTAAGAACCGTGGAGTTTACATGTTCCGCATCGACAGTGAGCATGTAATAGACGCGACCATCACAGGAGGACCTGCACGGTAGGAACGGTTTTGGAGTTTTGATGATGCTATGATGAGTGGATAAAGAACATTAGTTTAAAAATCAGTAAAGAATTGCTTTATTGCTTACACCGCTCATTTATCGACTATAGTAACAATTTAGCACTGGCGAGTCCCGGGCTCCTGAAGCTGATTGGTCAGAAGGTGTTGATTAATTTTCTCTAACAGCAGCTCTCAGTAGTGTAGCTTCACAGGTTTATATTAATTGTGCTCATTAAATACACTATCAATGGTCTGCCCCATCTCGGATTATTTTTCTACGGCATGGACTGTTTTATTCCTTAGTTACACCTGCTGTAGTTGTTTCTTTACTGATTTGTTTCAGTTCTGATGTTTAAAGGTAAATAAGGCTTCAAGCTTGTGCTTTCCCTATCATTTCCTGCATTCACATCGATCCAAAACATTTACAGGCTGCAAAAACGAGGGTAGAATCGTAGTGTGCGCACTCAGCATCATCCACATACAGATCATGTTTCTCAACTCGGATAAGTTTTGATCTCTTGCGTATCTCATTCATAACATCACAATTTATTCCCTCAGATACATTAACCACTCCTGCGCACCCAACTGCATAGCAGAGGTCGTGACCTTTGAGAGAGGCCACAAAATCATCATCAGCTCCAGCCGCCGGATTCAGCGAGGGGAGGAGGTACGTCTGCTGGAATAGCGTTCAATTCTGAGGGTTCCTTTCAACATTTCTACAAAGGAACTCATTTTTATTCATTAAAATTTCTGCTTGTACCTGTAAGGAAAATGGTGATAATCACCCACAGGGCCTCCAGCGTCAAAACATCATTCTCTTACGTTATTTATTCTGCTAGTTATTATGTATTTTTTTTGCTTAGATTAAGCTCTAAAACCCTGAAACTAAAAGATCCCCCGTTCTCTGCCTTTTTTTGGCAGTTTATTATCTGGAAGGCAGTCCTAATTAACCCTGGTGTTAAAGGGATGTGATATAACTCTAATACTTTATTAGCTACTTTATTTCTTGAACTTGAAACTTGAACCTAGATAATCATGAAATACAAAATGATCCAAATGCAAATCAGGTTATTCTGTTTCTATGGCGACGTTATTTAGCGTGCATCGGCTAAGTGAAAGCAGCCTGGAGTCGCCGAGCGCAAGAAGCACAATCCTCTCCACGTATACAGCAACTGTTCTGAAAATCCATCATATTTTGTTCAGCATTAATGCTGATTAGGTGCTTACGCTTGTCATGAACCAGTCCACTCTTTGGCATGTGTTCGTTTTACTGGTAGTGGTTCTCTAAAAGTTTTGGCCCCCCTTTAGTGATCATCTAAGCCAAGTAGCTCTTCAATGGACAGCGTTTTAGAAAACTGTAAGGGAAAGAACATATATGACTTGATGCTATGAAAAGAATATTCAGTGCAGTTTGACGTGTTCTAGACAAATGCTCTAGTTGCGTAATCCTTACATATTTTTCTCGAAACCAGTATTATTTTTGAGTTTCGGTTTTCTCAGTTTGTTTTAATAAGGCAGCCACTTGTTCATTTCTTTTTTCGTGGCATGATGACAAAATGGCGACAAAATGTGTTAAATTATAAACCAGGGATTCCCCAAGATTTTGAGCAAACGACCCCAAATGGACGTTATGAATTTCCTACAAGCATCCTGCATATTTTAATTCCATCTTAATAATTTAGGTCTCGTAACTCCATATTAAATAAATGTATTGCCATAGTTTCATGTTCGTTTCCTTGAATTCTATGGTTCCACTGAGTCAGAGTCACTCGATGTTGTCGAGGAACTAGCGGAGGTAGATGGACGGTGAAATTTGTCCCTTCTTATTGCTGAACTCCTACTCAAGTGCAGCGTGTCAGGATGGTGAAAAACACTAAAATAGCTTGTACACTCTTCACTTAAATGTGGCTCGTTTGAATGCTCAGTAACTCTCAGTAACATTTGGAAATAGTAGCACCCAAAATCCATCTTTATAGATAAAGCAATAATCGTAATATTAATTTATAAAATAACCGAATAAAATCTTGTCACCACACATTTGGGTACTCCTGTTATAAAACCCTATTTGGTGCTTTCTAATTATTATTCAGTTACTTATTAAATCCTGTTTAATTATATCATTAATTCTAATTACATTAAATTATTTCTGAATTTTTTTTTTCCCCCTTAAAAGGGAATTTTATTACTTCCAAGAACCCTTAGTGGTACAAGAAACACTAGGCTAACATATTTATTTTTTAAAAATCATTCAAATACTTCTACCAGCAGCCCCAATGCTGATACGGGTCAGTTGTGTTTTAATTTTGTGGGGTTTTTTTTTTCTCTCTTTTCTTTCTTTTTCCCCTCACTAGTTGTGCTACGACTACAAATTCGACCTTGAAGATGACCAGCATAAGATTCCTTGTCACTGTGGCGCAGTAAACTGCAGGAAGTGGATGAACTGAATCGGAGCGGACAGGCAGAATGTTCAAACTCCACACATATGCATTCCTTGTGATCTTTTTTTCTAGGCCCGTTTCTAAACAGGAAGTGTTGTGTTGTTTTTTTTTTTTTTTTAAAGAACTTATCAGGGCAGATAATAAGACCGCAGAACTGTAAGAGTTGATGGAGACCGGGTTCCAAAAAAAAAAAAAAAAAAATGGCCAGGTGAGGGAAGGGTAATAATGTGGGGGTGAAAACCAGGCTGTATACACACACACACACACACACACACACACACACACACACACACACACACACACACACTGGTCCCTTTGCAGAAACAGCTCGCGTGGTTTTTACTCTGATGGGACGTTGATGAGAGCTTAAAGAGACTCGGTGAGGAAAATGTGGTTGGGTTTAATCTCACCAGCTGACCAGGAAGTGATCGTGCTGGCCACAGCCTTATTTAGATTATAAAGAGGCAGGTCCTCTGGATAAAAAAAATTCTATACAGATATACACATATATATATATATATATATATATATATATATATATATAGAGAGAGAGAGAGAGAGATATAAATACAGAAATGTAGACACCACTGAACAAGGAATGTACTGAGAAGACTTCCTTAGGGATAAAGCTAAGGGATTATTAACTTGCACTAAAACAACAACAAAAAAATACGGTTTAATAAAATACTTGATTCCATGAGTCAGTTTATCTTTTTCCTTTGTTTTTGATTTCTGT
Source organism: Pangasius sanitwongsei (assembly GCA_037576675.1). Lineage (NCBI taxonomy): Eukaryota > Metazoa > Chordata > Actinopteri > Siluriformes > Pangasiidae > Pangasius > Pangasius sanitwongsei. Next base: position 29,441,856 of record CM075003.1, on the reverse strand, counting down.
AAAATAAGAGGTGACTTTTTGTATTTATTATGAATCGAAGCTATTTTTTAAGAATGTCAACAAAAAAAAAAAACGAAGAACGTCAAGCTGCTTCAGAAGGCTGCAGGTTGAACAGAACATGTTACTTTATAAAATATGTAAATATCCGTCTAAAATTTGGAAAAAAAAAAAAATTATTAATTAGAAATATTTGACCAAATGCTACCTTAACTTCATTAGAGCTATTTGTTTGGGTGACTTTTTGCTTCTCAATTTGAAAAATGAAAGAAAAGAGGGGAAAAAAAGAGTATTTAAGGATGCCAGGATATGATTTTGAATTTGAGAGTCTATGTGTTGTATAAAATTGTACAGAATCTGTAAAAAAAAAAAAAAAAAAAAAAGAAGAAATAAATGAATTCAGAGTATTTTTGTTGTATTTAGAATGTAGAGTGAATATTGTCTAAAATTCTGACCACTTGAAGGAAATTCTGTACCTTAATTTCCTTTTTACACGTTTTGATTTCTTGTAATTTTTGCAATCAAGTTCCGCACCGATTGTGATCATTGTTAATCAGCAAACGAAGTGCGCCGTGAATTTTCTTTCGAATCCACACAAATAGATTCGAGTAGCTTGAGCTAGCACGAGGGACTGCTTTTTTTTTTTCCTTCTTTTTTTTTTCCCCTTCCTTTCCTTTCCTTCCCTTCAGTAACTGGTGTGTAGTGTCCATGAGCTTTGGAGAGAAATCTAAATGCCTTTCACACATTTGCTTTGACATTAAGAAATGTAAAGTATGCTCTTTTTTGGTTGTTTACATTATTTTAAGAAAAATGCTGTTTAGTGTTTGACTAGTTGAAAATCATGGTATGATGTTTTTTTTTTTTCTTTTCTTTTCTTTTTTTTTTTTTTTTTTTTTTTTTTGAGCTTAATAAAGAATTCAAAGCCTGGTCTGAGCACTTTGCTTACCGGTTTGAAATGAAGTTTTTGATGTGTGCACAACTAAAATTTGTTGGACTACATTTTGTTGGTATATTCAAAGTCTTGAGCTTGTAATATAAATGGCATGATGTATTTTTTAAAATCTTTTGAATGAATCAAATTGTACATAATTTCTCAATGACTGGTTGTAATGAAATTTGTTTCTTGGATATTTTTCCCCCCTCTTGTACAATATTCAGACATTATTAACAGTATTTGTCATTTCTCGGTCCTGTACAGTAGTATACAATGTCAAAAATGAAGCCTTTTTTGAAGTATACAAAAGTGTAATGGGTTTTTTGGAGTTTGTGGAATCAGATTTAGGAATATTTACAAGAAATAAATATTTTACATCTTTACCTGGTCTCGTCGTTGTTCATCCTGAAGATGAGGGAGATCAGCAAGTCCAGTGTTTATGTAGTGTCTTCTTGTTGGAACTACACCTCAGATCTGCCTTATGTTGATCTGAATTTTAAAGACCGACCCAAAGAAGATGGAACATGTCAGGCTGATGTTTATAGCGTTCTAACAATCCGGTGTAAATCTCCTGGTGTAGAAGAGTAAAGACTGACAGTAGTGAGTGTGTTTACAGGATGTTCAGTATGAGCAGATTGTGAATAAGACTCCTGAGATGAGCACAGGACAGTCTTTATGATTACAGCAGCGGCTCTTAACACCTTTAGGTGAAAGTTGAGAGCTGACTTGTATACAGTATATGATCCTTTTTAATTGTTTTTCTCTGAGGTTAAAGAGTCATTTAAATCACATGAATTATAGTTAAACCATCGTGAGCATGGTTGCTATGTTGTAGCAAAAAAAAAAAAAATTCAATGGAAAAAAAATTCATCGGTTAATTACAATATGTGTATAAATGAGTAACTGTTCTGTGTCCGCTTCTTGGCAATGTGTGGTGTGGACATCATGAAAAACGTACTAAAAAAATAAAATGTTTTCCAAGCCAGCGTAAACCTTAGGCGTGCGCACATTACGATATGATTTTGATTCTTAAGGCAATGTTTCAATATTTGGTAGTAACACTGTATCTGGTGCAATACGATGCAATACGATGCAATTTAATTTCGTATCCTCTGATTAAACATATAACCAAATTTGTTCCGAATCTGGAGCAGGCCTACCTAGTGTTAATTCATGAATAATGATGACAGAGAAAGATTATTTAAAGATATCAGAGTTAAGCGCAAATCACCTATCTAGCCTGTTAAATTATTTACACACTACGTTTTAATAATAATAATCATAGATTTATGATTGTTGCTATGATTTATTTTAAGCATCTTTTAGAAAAAGAAGCCTTTATTTGTCGCATACTTTAGAGTTATGGGCAAATCACCTATCTGGCATGTTAAATTATATACACATCAATAATAATAATAATAATAATAATATAATAATAATAATAATAATAATAATAATAATAGATTTGATTGTTGCTATGATTTATTTCAATTCTCTTTTAAATCTATGCATTGATCCAAATCTGAAGGTTACATCCTTTAGTATTGCATGTATGGTTTTAATATAGATTTTCCTGATGTTTATGAAAGTTTACATTGTTTTTGAGAGGCGTTACAACAGGCTCACATGATGGACTGCAAGTCAAATCCAAGAAAAGTGGTACAGTTATAACAGGGGACTCCTTTTGATTTCAGTGAAAATGTACAGAACTCACTGATAATATGTAGAAACTGGCATTTGATAAAAGATTCAAACATTCAAACAGACTGTATGTCTTATGTTGTGTGGAAGGTGTGAAATCTGTCATTTACATCATTGTTGAGTAATTTAACTCAAACCAAAAACTGTTACAGTTGTGCCAGTTCTCTCTTACTCAGTTTCTGGCCTTGAGATATTCATTTATGACCACACTTTGTTAAACACTAATCACCATGTCACCCTGGTGGCTCTGTATTTAAGCAATGCCTTTACTACTGTAGAGTAATTAAAACGAAACTCATGCATTTTAACATTAGTGGATGGTGAGGTGAATAGTTGATTAGTGGTTGGTGAGGTTTGTTTGACTCTCAGCTGTGTGTATGAGGAGCATGACAGGGTGAACGGAAATGAATCTGTTTCTTTAATGAAACACATTAAACACATTAATGCGTTAAAGATGCACGTGCAGTGCCTTGATGGTTTAACAATTATTTAGATCCACTGCAAAATAAGGTTGTGTTGATAATTAAAAGATTAAGTGCAACAATTTCAGCCATAGTCAGGCAAAAAAAAGAAGAATCACTGGTTAAAAATATCTCAAACCTTGTCAAATAAACAAATGAAGGATGATGATCCGTTTGAGAGACGAAAGAATCGACTCATTGCTGAGCTGAACCGAATGATCTATCTGACTCACTGAAAAGATTGCATGGTTGATATGGTGAAGTTTTGTGTAAGGAGACATCAATCTAACATTTAAGGAAGGAGTCTCCAGTGCTTTGTAACAGTCAGAGGTAAAGCAGTACCTACTTCAAGAGAAAAGATTATGTAAACGAGTGTTTATAGCTGGATATAACATTAAATGTATCTATAAAGATAAAAAGTATGACATTTTGTTCTTTAATTACTAAAAATTGTAATTGGTAGCAAATTGTTGGCTGTGTGAGGCTTTTAGACCCTTAGTGATAAACAAAAAGAAGCCTTCAAAAATGAAAATGGCAGACTTTGTGGGGAAAAAAAAAAGTCAAACTTGACATGCTCCAACTGGCAATTTTTTTAGACTCAATCCAAATGAAGTAACATGTAAATTCTGCAACATAATTACAAAAGATTATATAATGCTATGTATCTTCAGAATCACCTAAAAACGTGATTCTGCCATCAAGCAGCTCCCGACCTATTCCCCGCACACAACCTGCCATCGTGAGTGTTCTTGTGTTAAAGTGTGTGTAAAAACAGCTTGTTCAGTTCATGATTGGTTGCTTTACAGAAACCTGCCGTCATGGTGATGTCCGAGTCATTTGCATGTAAACATTAAGGACGCTCAACACCACCACTCCATGGACTTAAGAGTTTCTGTTGTGGGCAATTAAATTGTTAGCCAATATTTTTTTAATGGTAATTTGTGATCTGAAAAATAAAATCAATAATGCATAAGCCTAGTTTTGTGCTGTTCCTGAGGTGGGAATAACACTGTGTGCTATTTGAGTTTAATTCCAGATCTATAATCGTATAGATTTCTTATTTTCGCTAAATGTATGTGGTTAGAATTACGGTTAACCGGTTTGTCCAGAGTGCTAGAATACTGAAAACTACAATGTGCAGCGTGTGGCAAGAAAAGCGTGATTGTAATGTTAAATAATGTAATATCTGTAACCACTGAGTCGAGTGAAATTGATGTGAAGTCTCCAGAGCTATCAGTTCAAGAACAGCAGATGAGAATTTCCATAAAGTTAGCTCTGAGTGTGTTATAGTGACTTCTATTCTTTGAGAGCCGACTTCCATGAATGAGCCTGGGTTTTTTTTAGACAGTATTTGTCGAGGCACATTTGTAGTGTTTCGCTGATTTTATAATTGTTTAAATCAGTTCAGTAAAATTCAGTGTGATGCTATTTTGTTAATTTGAAGGTGGAGTAAGATTTCATTAAACAATTTCAGCCATAGTCATGCAAAGTAGAACAATCACCGAGTAAAATATCGTGAACTTTGTTCGGTTTAGGCAAAAAGTTTATGTACAGATGATATGCAAAATATTCTCAGCATCGCTGAGTCTACGAGTCTAAATGCCTGTAAAAAAAATAGTTGACTGAATAAAATTAATTTTGTTTAAATGATGGCATTGAGAAACAGTTTCATTCAGGAAAAATGTGAATTAATGAAGAGTATAATGTCTAATATCTAGTATAACAGTATAATATCGAATTCCTTCTGCCTTGTAGAAGGAAACAATAAAAGCCAATCTACATCATGACTGCAAACTTTACAACTTTACATTCAACTGAGCCTTTTTTTCCTCATGAAATATTGCATTATTTTGTGCTAATGTTGCAGAATTGGAAATGTAACACGGTTTTCCTGAATTTTGTACAGAGCTGGGGAAAGGAACTGCACAATATCCAACAGGATACATCTAATTTCATCATGTGATTTAGTAATTGATAATTACTCCATTTGCTTTGCTTGAAGTTATTAATTTCTAACAGTGCAGCTGCAGCGGTCACCAGCAGAACGTTCATCAGGACTGGGATCACATGGGAAAAAAAGGTTTTTTACTTTCATAGGGGCAGAAGCAGGCAGTCAGAGATGGCAGCTCACAGGAGAAAGAAAAGGCCGCGTTCGTTAACACAGGAGCGTGATGGATGCGGCAGGTTGCTCGTGATGCTGCGTGACATGATCATTCATTCATTCATTCATTCATTCATTCATCTTCAGTAACTGCTTTATCCTGGTCAGTGTCAGTGTGGTTAAAATTACTGATTTGTTAGGGAAGTAGGAGAAATAGAACCAAATTCATTAGAAAATATCACAAAACAGTAAGTGCAGGAGAGGGTGTTGTTGGTTGGAGTTTGTGGGATTGCAATAGAACTAACAGTCCTGTAGTTGATTATTAAACACGTGCTGTCTGAGGAGCAGCATGTCTCAGGAAAGATTCAGTGGTCTGGTTATATTCTCCACCGAGTCCATCAGAGCCCAGAGTTTGGGATTAAAGAACATGATTAATGACTGTGCTGGAAGGAAATCTCATCAGATGGGTGAGTGACCCAACTGGCTTTGCTATTATTTGATCATGGCCTCTGTGCCAGTGTTTGCATGTAGCGCTGCGATTTTTTTTAAAGCTTTGAACACAATTGTGCAGTGGGTGTAAATGTCATTATTTGTGTATGTATGTATGTATGTATGGATGGATGGATGACTGGTTGCTTGCTTTTGGCTTTGCGATGATGTTGTGCAGGATGTTAGGCAGGTGTAGGCAGCGCCACTGGCCTCATCAGGGCTGCCAGGTGTGTGGTGGTGTGCACATTGAAAGGCACCATGATGTAATGCTTGCACAGGGACACGCTGTGACAGAGTTTCAAGAGGCAAGATTCCATTGTCAAGATTCACTGCTCCGAAAAATAAACATCCAATCTTTCACACACAGCTCACACACTTCCACATAGATACAGTCTCAGTGAGAGACAATAATAATAATAATAAATATTAAAAAATAAGGCCTCTCGAGGCGCTTTACATGAGAGTATACAAACATTTATCAAAAAACAGTTAATAATAAAATACAACTCGATTATTAATAACAATAATAGTAATGATAATAATTAAATAACAAAAAAACCAAACACAATAATCAAGTAAAAGCAATCCTAAAGAAATAAGTTTTGAGAGAAGATTTAAATACAATAAAAGCCTGGGCTTCTGTAAGATCAGATGGTGGTGAGTCCCACAGTTTTGGAGCAGAAGAAGAAAAGGCCCTATCACTCATACTACATAAACGACAAGAGAGAGTATTGTGCACGTTCCAGTACCGTAACTTTATACTTATAAAATGTCTGTGCATGATAAATAAAAAGTCATTGCATATGACTGTGGCATAAAGACTGTAGGGCCCATAAAGTGTCTGTGAATGTTAAATATAAAGTTGTATGCAAAGCAAAATGTAATGTTAGCAACTGACTGATTTCAGTAGGGTCTTGCTACGTCGGAGAGCGTAAAGTGAAATGCAAGCCACTTAAACCAGGAGTTCTCGACCTAGGGGTCGTGACCCCACGTGGGGTCGCTTGATGTACAAATGGGGTCAAGAGAGAAACTCACAATCTCCTCTTTTGATTCATTCAGTTGTTTGGCAAATTAAGAATATATTGAAATATAGAAATTAGAAATATTGGAGTTTGTGTGCTAATATTTTGAAATGTGCGTCACATTTAGACGTCACATTTAAATTATTAAATTATTAAATTATTGTATGTATGTACTTTAATGTTCTAGAGCGCTATTGAACAATAACACGAACCGGTTTTCCTATTACAGTTAGTGTTTGAATTTTAAAAAACCACTCATGTTACCTTTAAACCTCCTGAAAACCGTACAAGTCTTCTGGCTTTTCTAGATTAGTAAATACTTTTGAATGTAAGGTCAGAGTTTTCGATTTGAAACAGCTCATGACAACAATCATGACAACGGCGGAAAGTTTTAAGAGAGACAGAGCTTGTCAGTGGGTTTAATGTTTAATAATAAACAACACAACACTTCTCCCTAGACTGTTAAGTCAGTGCAAGGAATATTCTTTTGTCTTTTAGGCACTTGTGTTACACACACGTATGTTACTGACATCATAAAATGTTTCGATGTTAAAGTAGTCCTATATTATAAATTTGAATTTGGGGAGAAAAAAAAAAAAAAGTTCAGTGGTCAATGCTGAGTGGAAAATGTATAATGTTCATTTGGGGTCATTTGCTGAAAAGGTTTGTGAACCCCTGCCCTAAACCAACTCCTGCAAACTGATGAGCAGAATGGTTCAGTTGGGAATAATAATTAAAGCGTGTCATTAGAACAGTAGCTCCAAAACTAGCTTAAAAAACACCTTCGTATTTGTAATGAACAAGTAACAGATTTTCAAATAATTATTAGTAATTCATACTGATTGAGAAATAGAAAAAAAATATAAATTTAGGTAATTAATGTGTAAGAGTAGCTGAGTAGTTGCTATTATATCATAAATTGTCTGCTAATCCCATGTCATCATCATATTATGTGCAAAGTACAATGTGTATTTATTGTGCACCTTTTCTAGATTATACGTCCCTTTTGTAAATCTGTGGACACCTTCTGAATCTCCCGTGCTGTAGGGACTTTGTTAAATAGCTGCAGTCATAACTTGTTCTCTCTCTCTCTCTCTCTCTCTCTCACACACACACACATACACACACACAGAGTATTCTGATACATTTGTATTCTTGTGTTGTTAGGGCTATTCATTATAACTTTTACTTTTTTTCATTGCTCATCTCTCTCTGTTTCTAATCTGTCGTTCAGGTTCTGTGCTTTAGTGACCATCCATAAGAGCTGACTTTGTCTCACGCCGTCTCTTTCTGCTCAGAGAATACTTGCTGTTCTTTATCACACCAGCTACTAGCTACTGTTTTGTGTTATAGCAGCCTTGCATTCTTTTGGTTGTTGCAGTTGTAAATTCATGTCATGTTAAATGAAGAGGACCCAAATAATGCTTCGATCCCAGGAGCTCCAAGTCCACTGGTTTTCAGTCTCGCTTTATCTTGACTTGCCTTGTACTCGACAGTGGTGGTCTTGACTACAGCCCTAGCTGTGTGTCATCAGCATAGCCGTGTAAGCTATTGCCATGCTTGTGGATAGTTTTACCCAGAGGTAGCACACACACGGAGAAGAGAGCAGTGGGCTTTGTGGAACACCAACCTTTACTTTAGTATGTATACAGACATCACCGTTTACATTCACAAACCGACAGCCATCAGTCAGATAAGACCTGAGCCAGGACAGGGCCGTTCCCTTAACTTCAACAACATTTTCTCCTCTGATTTAAGAGAAAAAAGTTCCAATTTTATGCAATTACTGGTGGAATTAGCTGACAGCTGTTGATAAACCATTAAAATTAGTGCAATGAAAGCCTGCGTATTTAACTGACAGTAACACTGGGATCTCAGAGTGTGATAGGATGAAACTTTAATTAAAAAAAAAAAAAGACTTCTGATTTTCACCAAATTTGCACTGCTGGTTACTGACATCAAGACATGAACAGGAGCATTTAGTTTTATCCGGTCATGTTCCAAAGATGAGATCTGACACTCCAGTTTCCAATATTCCAGAAAGTTAAATACGCAGGCTTTGGTCTCACTGATGTAAACATTTAATGTTGATTATAATGAAACTAAGTGCACTCGTGTTTATGTCTTGACCTCCCTAACACACAGTGTGAATTTGTTGAAAATCAGGGAAAGTCACATTTCTGACGAAAAATTCGACTTTGTCAGAGCTTCACCAAATTCACGCACCACTGCTTACTGCCATCGAGACATAATCACAAGCGCACTTAGTTTCATCTTATCACACTCCAAAGCTGAGATCTGAGCCTCTCATTTCCAGGTGTTGCACAGACACACTGTGATGATTTGGTGGTTGATATTGAAAAGTGAATGAAGTGTGTGTTTGTGAGGGATCTATCTCAGCTTTGGAGTGTGATAGGATCAAATTAAGAGTGCTGTTTGTTGTTTAAGGTGGACATGCGGTGCATAAAATAAACATCAGTTTGCCAAGAAAAGTCTTTTACGTTTGTGTTTTTACTGTTTAATGTGTTGCTCAGAAGCAGAGATGATTCCTCAATCTCACCACAGTATTGCAGTCTAAGCTAAAATGTTCAGTTACAGCACAAAAACGACTGAAGTCCACAAACAGGAACCTGGCACATGTCTTAGTGGAGACCAGATGGTTTGGACAAATATTGACAGCTTCCTCTGCTAAACGCTTTTCCCTGTAGGATCATTTACAAGACGTGTACATACAGGGACTTGAGATGATGACTGAAATTTCCTCTGAGGTGTAATTATATTGCTGTTACAGCATTGCAGGAGAATATAATATGCCAGCTAGTCATGCGATCCGTTTATGTAGTACCCAGAACTGTATTTAAGAGCAGTAGAAAGGAGTAATTAGTGAAATGGGCATTTCAGACTTCACAACTGGAATAGCAGAGTAGCACGCTTCAGATCGAGGGTTATATTTACCACCGAGTTGCTCTAGTAGACTTTCAAAGGGAACGATTGTCCACTGTCCACCATTTTCCCTGCTACTTTCCATCCACTACAGTTCTCCTGAACTTGTTCAACATGCCAGCACATGGGAGTAGATCAGCGCTTCCTGGTCTGTGCTCATGACCAGAAGGTTGTGAGTTCATGTCGTACTCACGGCAGTCTTTTATTATCTCGTCACACTGTACGCGTGAGCTTAATACAACCTTTTTTCTGAATTCTGTAACAGACCGTGTGATAACGTGTGTTCTCCGTGTCAGATTATACAATGAAGATCCTCTAACGATAGACCTGCGATTAAAGAAAATCACCACGTTCTGCTCAGCTACGTGCTGAAAATACAACCTGCGTGTCTCGCGTGTAAACACAAACGTTCCTCAAAGTGAGCTGGAGGCAATACGGAGATGTCTGTCTATTTGCATGTTTCATCGTCGCCATGATCGAATTTTGTAGCTGTCCTGCGAGTTAGGCAGCGTCCTATTGGTGGATTTTAGACGAGCATCGTAGCAGAACTCACACTCACCTTTCTCACAGTGCCAGAACTTTTCGTTGGCCGTCTTTGGGCCGCAGTGGCACTTTGATATAATTCCTCTATGACATGCGATCATGCGAAATCGGGCAGAAAACTAAAATGTAAGCCACTGTGTTGAATAAAACAGCCGCTGCTGAGGGAGTGAGTGAACAGAGGCTTTTCACACTGCTGCCCCCTGGAGGCTGAAGGTGACATGACCACCTGTTGGCTCTGTTTTACGCTTTCACTTATAAATAATGTGTGGTGATGCAGGGCTCGGTCATATGACCATATAATATAAATATCATGATAAATTATGTCACAATATGCTTTTCTGAGATGAAATATGGATATTGCTAGATCTTTTATTACTTTCTTTAAACGTTTTTCATTAAAACTGACTGATTTGATGTTCAAAGTTTGTATATAATCTTTCAATTTGAATTTTTAAATTTTTTTTTGTTTCTTTTCAGTGTTCTTTTTTTTTTTTTAAATAAAAAAGCTAATTTTATTTTATTTTAAGACATTAAATAAAGATGTGATTTTTATGCAGCGCTGTCAGTTTCTTAGCAAACCTGTTTATCATGATACTTTTCTTTTTTTAATCGTGATGATATGATATTTCTGTCATATCGCCCACCTCTATGGTGACATCTCGTGCAATGAAAATGTTTGGAAACAAATATTTAGGATGCTTTATTGATATCATCATTTACAAAAGAGAACAGAGGATATGAAAACAGCACTTCATTTTTAAAATCAAACCACCTACTTTCACAGCAGAATGGGAAAAAAAAAAAAAAAAAAAAGTATATCACTGACCTTTACTTCATACCAGAGCTGTGCACAGGACTGTATTTAATCCCACTCCTGCATGTATTTTATAGTTTGTACCCACCCACGATATTTCTAATAAACTTGGCTGCTCTGCGTTCCAAAATGAAATCAGACATTTACACCAAAGCAGTTACATCACACGGGAAACTCATCGCTAAGCACCGTGCAAGCGCTCCGCCACGTCTAAACTTACGTCCATCAACATGACCGGTTTTCCCCCTCAGTCCTGATGCACACCTCTACTTCATCTCTGTCTCGATCTGTCCTTTCAACTTAAAGGGTTGTCTCTATGGTAGGCTTGTGCAATAACGATTTTATCATCCCTACATGATTTTACACTTTTCCACGATATCCAGTGAGGTTTATGCTGATTATATTATATTATATTATATTATATTATATTATATTATATTATATTATATTATATTATAGTATAGTATAGTATAGTATAGTATAGTATAGTATATTATATTATATTATACCCGACCTGCCAACTTTTACGCATTCTGTATAGGAGCTCTTCAAGTTACGCTAGTACGAGCGATCAGTCAAAAAATATGCCATATAAGGGCTTTTTCTCCACAATAAACCGGGAGATGAGACAATCAACACATGAATCTGGAATGATTCGTGAAGGTATATTGAACTTCGTTCATTACACCATCTTATACGCTTTGTGTCACGGTAAATAAACACTGTTTAGAGTTCATTAACATGAAATAAAATCCATCACTCTGTGTTCGACTTAGCTAATATCAGACAAGAATATATAGCTAACATCAGTTAAATACAGTAGAAAAAAAAGGCTGAAAGTTTTTGACCTAACATAATATTCCTACAACAACGTGTCAAATCTAATATTTTATAAATAAAGTTAATAGTAAAGAACACTAGGAAGTGATTAAATAGTGTTGTTTTTTTTCTTTCTTCCGCCAAACACTTTGAGAAGCAGAACAATGGAGAAAATGTCAGCCATTTGGACATCAGACAAGTGATTTTATTGATCGGAAATGTACTTTTTTTTTTAAACTGCTCACTGAAGAATTGCCTAAAAATCCACCACTGAGTTTTCATGACTGCGCAATTCCTGACTGCACAGCTGCTAATAATATTATAATTATTATTAATTATATTATATTATACATGGCTTAAACGTGAACCTGTGAAAATGCTCTTTTTGTGTATTTTAAGCCTGTGGTTCTGTGAGTCATGAGGTTTTTGTTACTGTAAATCGTGCGCAAGGAAAAATCAATATCGCACAAGCCTAGTCTGCATTATATTTCTTTTTACCTTTATTAATTTCTGTAAGCACATCATGAACTAAAGAGTAATTCTGTAGTGCAGTAAGACAAAAGAAAGTCAAATGAGACACGACTGAGATGTTTAACACTGCTGTTACACGTTCTTCTTTTCTTTAAAGAAAACGAATCTTGAAGCAAAATGCCACACTCAATATAATTAAAAATTAATATCAAAGTACACAAATCTAAAAGTCGATACGCTTCCGTAACATCTACATTTACATTGTACATTTCTGAATTGTCTCTGCAAAAAAAATCACTGTGCAAACAGGTTAAGATTTCAACAAGCCACTTGGAATTATAAATTAAAAAAAAAAGGACTTCCAATGAAGTTGTAGAATACTGAAAAAATGAGAGACGTCTCTAAAGAGCGAACACTTCACTATATGAGCTCAGTGACGTGATTATCGCCGTGACGGCGGATCAGAAAGACACTCGGACCCACACTTCTAGTACGGAAATGACGCTAACCTGCTCCATCGGTCATATTGACAACAGAGTACGTGCTGCGTGTTTATTGGTCCATTTTTCTGCCATTTAGCAGCCGTTAGTTCACTCCACAGGCTGCAGGGGGTGACGTGTGTGTGTGTATGTGTGTGTGTGTGTGTGTGTGTGTGTGTGTGTGTGTGTGTGTGTGTGGTCAGAGCCTTGCCGAGCTTCATCATCCCTCTAGCTGCCACTGCTGGCCCTCGGAGCCATCGCAGATCGCCATGGCAACGTAACCCTTATGGCTGAGCGGGTCGAGGACGGCCAGACACTGACCGACGGACACCTGGTACAGACGATTGTTCTTCTGCAAAGTAAGGTAAGAGAAAAGATATTCAATGTTTATTTACTTACATATCCATTCATATTTATCCTTAAAATTGTAAACATATCTATCTATCTATCTATCTATCTATCCATCTATCTATCTATCCATCTATCAGGTGTGAACCACGCAGAAAACCAAGCACCTTTATTTTAACTTGCGTGATTAAAACAGCAGCTCAGGCACATTTCATGAAATTTTTTTTTTTACAAAAACAGGATCTTAAGCTGTTTAATCTCTGTTTATTTTGTTCATTCCTGAGTAAATAAAAGTAAGGTTTCATTAAATAGTGAAAGGGATTGGCCATTGGCCATCGATCCTACACTAGTGAGAGATCAGACAAAATTTTTTTAAATTTGCTTTTCATAGTTTTCTGTAGGTTTACTTTGAACAGTAAGCACCTTTAACATCAACCGAAGTTCAGTTCAGCGCTAAACGAGCAACATTAATCCTTCCAGTAATGGAGCGTGATCTTTATTTACAACATACAGACATTTATGTAACATTTATGGAAGGAGTCTCCACTATCAGCGCTTTGTAACAGTCACAGGTAAAGCTGTAACTTTTATTAAAAACAATTTTTTTTTCCTGACATGGGAAAGTCTTCAAGATGGAAGAGTTTGCAAAAAGGTAACAAGCTACATGTTTCTTATTAAATTCAAGAGAAAGCGAGGGGAGGACTATATAACATACAGTTCTGCGCAGAAGTCTTAGGCACATGCAAAGAAATGCTGTAGAGCAAAGACGCCTTCAAAAATAATGCAATTAAATGTTTCTACATTTAAAAAAAATACTATAAACAGCAGTAAACAGTAATAAATGAAACAAAGTCAATATCTGGTGTGACGATCCTTCACTTTAAAAAATAAACAGTATCTCAGGTGCAGTTTGATAAGGAAATGAGCTGTAAGTGTTACTGAGCATCTTGCAGAAGCAGCCGCAGTTCTTCTGGAGACTTTGACTGTCGACTCGCTTCTTATTTCTGCAGCGAAACCCAGCAGCCTTCATTCTGTTTTTATCTGAAAAGTGTCTCTTATGTCATCTGCTGCTTTCTTTACTGACATACAAACATTTTTCTGAGACATTTAATTTTTTGCTTGAAAACTAATGTTTGGAATCTAAAATATTTTTGTACTGAATCAATAATGTAGACGTCATAAAATAAAAATCTATAACAAAGTTTATACTAAAGAAAAAGGTTGCCTAATACTTTTGCACAGTACTGTATGTTCAGTGATAAATAACATATCTCTGACATTAAATTTTGCAAGGAAAAAAAAAACCCTTAAATAGCACATTATGGTGCTAAGGTCTTTAATAAAAATTAATAAAAAATTCGACAGAAATTATGACCACAAATGTTGTCATGAAATAACATTCGTACTGGATAAAAATCAGTGGTCCCCATGCACAATGCCATCACTAAGTTGATGAACGAGGACATGTTACAAATATGATTTAAAACATAGTTTTCCTACCTTTATACTGAGGATAAATCCACAAGCAGACAGGTCGCGTGCTGAAAGAAAAAAACCCGCAAATTCTCTAATTCTCTAATTCTAGTGTATCTCTGACCAAAGTTAGTTTTTTTTTTTTAACTTTCTGAATGATAAACAGTCCACTTGTAGCATAAACGCCTCCCAAACATATTCTAAATGTCTATTAATAGGTTTATTAAAACTAATGAAGTCGTGTCCCTGGAGGTAAACCTGAAAGGATAAAAGTTCAGGGGCTGGTGGTGATATGGAAGCCGTTGGGTGCTGTTCTAAATGTTGCTTTTAAAATAAACAAACCCCTCCTTTTCTTGTGCTGAAAATCAACTGAGAGAGAGAGAGAGAGAGAGAGAGAGAGAGAGAGAGAGAGAGAGAGAGAGAGAGAGAGAGAGAGAGCGTGTGCGCGAGAGAGATCCGGCTGCATTCCAAACCACAAAGTACATGTGGTGACTACTTTGGCGTAATATTTTGTCACACTCGTTAGTGTGCTGCTGTGCGGTTTGGGAAGCAGCCTCTAGTCTAAAGCCTTAATTATCACACATTAAGGGGTCTTAATTGTCTTAATGTAATTTTGGATTGTGGTCTGTATGGTCTCCATATAAGGTTAGTCAAAAAAAAAAAGAATTTTATTACATTTTGCTTTTAAAATCGTTTTTGTATCTCAATAAATGAACTCTCTGTGGTTCTTAAAGTTCAGATTTAACAGACAAAGATCATTTTGAAACATTTGTTAAGTTAAATAGTTCTATACAGCTGAGAGCAAAAGTTTGCATCCCCTTAGACACCAGTTAAAAATCACAAAGAGGGTTTTGGTTCATCCTACTAAATGTATTGTAAGGATACACAGTATGTCAGCTACCAATAAAGAAAACTTGGATTACATGAATATAAAAAGCTTATTAGAGCTTTTCTAAACTACTTAAAAATACTTATTTTCTCCATGTATTCTATTGTATGTATAGATATAAATTATGTACAGTATAATAGAATATACAGGATAGATAGATAGATAGATAGATAGATAGATAGATAGATAGATAGACAAACAGAGACTTGTTAATTATTTATCTGTTGGACAAATAACTTTTTTTTTAATATTTAACATGCAGTTAGAGAAGGCAGGATGCAACTGTGTAAAATCGAGGTGTTCTTCATTTTTGAGGGAAATCCAGGAATCGTAATCGTGAAACCTACAGGGGTCAAGGTGCAGCCAGACAGGGTAATCATGGGCATATCCATACTCAGAGAAGGTAACACAGGCATGGGTCTTAACACAGAAGTATAAATGTAAACAAACAACAGGGAAACTAAGCCAAACACGTACCACAATGAATGCAATGAGACAAATGAACACACAGGTATATAAAGACAAACTCAAGAGAAGAACCTGGAACAGGTGCACACATTAGGTAAGCAACCAATGATGGGAATGTATACATGGCAATGTAAACATGAGCACATGGAGCAAACTCAAAACAAAATTGCAACACTTGTTATGCTTTGAACCACGTCACATACTGAAAGATAGCAACCCTTTTTTATAAATATCTGATTTATCAGGTTTTATACAAGTATTTGTGTGCATTCCATGAATATACTATGCTTCTGTGGCCTAATAAACATTATATGATTGTACAAATGTCTGTATTCCTGTAAACAATGTATTTACGCACCCATGGTGAGAGAGCACTGAAATGAGGCTTCACAATAAATGAAAATATGCCTCAATCATGCATTTGCACTGTATTAACTAGAGGTGCTGGTAATGGACAAAATATTTGATCTAAACTCAGACATGAACGACATGATATAGTTTCTTTTTTTTAACGTTGGGTGACTATAGTGTCAGGCCATTATTTTATTGCTATTTATAGCACAGTGTTCTGACAGTAGTCCAGCCGCAAATCACAGGTATATATGAATGTGTTTGTTCTACTACCTTTTGGTTTATATAATAATTTACACAGGAACTTGGATGGTGTGCGTGGTGGACGCTCAATATAATCAAAGACTGATGAACCAACCAAAAACACCCATGTTATTGAAAAGAAAATCACTGTTGATGTATTGAAGCTGTAGTGAAAAAGGTGACATTTATTTAGCATTTATGGAAGGAGTCTCCAGTGTCAGTGCGTCAGAGGTAAAACTTTAAGTCTTCAGGACAGGGGATATTGTGGTGTCTTGGTAGCAATTTTTGCATTTTGTATGTTATTAACTTCAAGAGAAAGTGAGGGACGGACTGTTTATAAAACAAAAAAACTAGAGTTGGGAAATTGCTGCGGTGTAAGAGGAGTAAAACTCTTCAGGATCTGTTATCATAGAAAAATAATCAACTTCAGGGTAGTAAGAGTAAGTCTGTTACAGCGTGCTGTGTGCTTGGCTGATGAAGAAGCTGAGCAGTGTATTAACTCTACAACTGGATTAATGATTAACATCTGATCCTTTAACCTACTTCTCCATGAGAAATGTTTAAAGATGATCTTTAAATAACAAAAATAGCTAAATCCAGCCCATAGCAATAGACCACAGATAGAAATGACACAAAGCTCCGATATATAAAAATGCATCTTGTAACTCCCATGTTAACTTTAACATCATAGAAATGATCATTTCATATCCAGGGAACAGGAGCACAGACCCAAAACAAAGTGAAGTGAAGTGACTTGTGGCCAAGTAGGGTGACCCATACTCGGAATTTGTGCTCTGCATTTAACCCATCCAAGTGCACACACACACCCGTGAACACACACACACCCGTGAACACACACCCAGAGCAGTGGGCAGCCTTTTTAGCTGCAGTATAAGTGTCACTCTAGTTATTTACAGCAAGTGATATATATCTCATAAATATTAGGACAGGCAGCATGTACAGCATATATTTATAAGTTTATGAATTAATGATGCTAATTCTCAGAATTTTCTCTGACGAAACCCACTAGATTTGTCATAAAGCACCAGAGATCAAGTAAATAATTGGCAAAGCCTCTGCCAAGGACACCAGTTTGCTAATGTATAGAGCGTAGCTTCTGTAATGGTTCAAAGCTCCCATTAAGGTGAAAATGACCAATAAAATACACTTTGATGACTATAAAGAGAGAAAAATGACAGATTAGATGATGATGATGATGATGATGCCCGGAGTACTTTATGCAAGGAGGAGTCATGGGAAACAACCTTGAATAACAACAGCAAACCTTTAGTGTTAAAGCACTGTTTAAATCAAGACCTTAAAAAAAAAAGGACCTTCAGGACAGAGGACTTTACGCTTTTCAGTTTCGCTGTTACATGACAAGCTGTGTTTTTTTTTTTTTTAAATCTTATTAACTTCAAGAGAGAGAAAATAGTGGTGAGCGAACGACTGCTTTAAAAAAGTAAAGAGCACCAACAGCAATGTCTTAACATGTTGTTAACATAGAGAATTTTATAAAACATACTTCTTATTAGATAATAATTATGTTTCAGACTATTTCTAGACATTTTACTGATTTTAAGTTTTCAATAAAAATATATAAAATAAACATATATTTTGTTATTCCATTTGTTTTGTGAATTTATTTATTTTATGGAATATAAACATGAACTTAAAATGATAAGCATTTTATCCTTTTATAATTACAATTTCATAATGATATAATTAAATGAATTATTCTATAATGAAGACATTTCCACTTAGATATCTAAGATTTCTTTTTTTTAAATCATGATTTATCCTGACAGGCCTCATACCTCAGTGCATTTTTTTCCCTTTTCCTGTCCCAC
This sequence comes from Pangasius sanitwongsei, assembly GCA_037576675.1. NCBI lineage: Eukaryota > Metazoa > Chordata > Actinopteri > Siluriformes > Pangasiidae > Pangasius > Pangasius sanitwongsei. The sequence continues at coordinate 29,423,460 of CM075003.1, read as the reverse complement.
GTTCCAAAAACAAACTTTTTTCTTTTACATTAATGACATATTAATCCCATTTTTAAAGCTCCAGGGAGGACTAGGGATGGCTGATAGACTATCGGCATTATGATTATGTCACAATACACTTTTCTGAGATGATGTGGATATTGTGATATCGCTTGCCTTTATACCCTTTTTTTAAAATGCTTTTTTTTTTTTTATTATAAACTCACTGGAAGCTGGTGATTTGATGTTAAAATATCTTTTTGTATCTTGTAAAAAAAAAAAGTGTAACGGTGTTACACAAAAAAAAAAAAAGAGTAAAAGTGTAAAATCATTAACTTTTTTTAGAACTTAAATATTATTAACTGGCAGTTTGATATAAACCTTTATCAGTTTTATTAAACCTTTACATCACGTTATATATCATGTATTGTGGAATTATATTGTGATGTGATATTTTTGTTGTATCGCCCACCCGTGTGAGGAGATAAGATCTGTGTTTGTAGTAAAAAGACTTATTTTAGGCTTTAAAGTGATTGCTGAATTTCCTTGATGAAAAAGAGAGAGATTTGCAGAGACGTTTTACTCCCTAATGTTACTCCATTAGGAATGCAATTGGTTTCATGGCCTGAATCACATGTCTGTTTGCAGCACATTGGAGCAGAGGATCAAAAGCTGAACAGACGTCTCTTTGACACGACTGGATAGAGCTGAGGAAACGCCAGGCCTGAAGGACAAGCCCCGAAGGTGCACTTGTTCCAAATATTCCTCATGACATCGGCTTGAGCTCCAGGTGGATTGGAAAACAAAGCTGCACTTCACAACGACTTTCCAGCCAACATTTGCGCCACTGCTTATTTAATCATGTGATTTCTTTGACAGAAATAAAATCCAGCAGACTGAATGTTTACACTTCCTTCACGTTGAGGCTGTGGCACTGTTACTCAGACTTTTTGTTTTGCTACAGCAACCCCTTTCAATTACCCCTTTATTGGACGAATTTTTTTTCTTGGAAAACTCTAAGAGCAAAAACATAAAGCATATGTTTAGCATCAGATCACATGCTTTTAAATAGAGCATTCAAAAGTACAGCATACAGTATATACAGTATATATATATATGGGTGACAAATTAAAGGAAAGAAATTTGGTAGGCAACTACAAGCCACCAGAACAGCTTCAATGCACCTTGCTGTAGAGTCTACAAGTCTGGAACTGTACTGAATGAATGAAAATTGTTCTTCGAAAAGATATTTTACAGCTCTGTCTAACACATCGCTCCAAAATCTCGCATAGGTGTTCAATTGGGTTGAGGTCTGGTGACCGTGAAGGCTGTAGCATAAGATTTACATCATTTCATCCTCATCAAACCGTTCAGTGAGCCCTTGTGCCCTGTGGATGGAGGCAGGGTCATCAGGGAAGAGACCATGCCCCCCATAATCAGGATAGAAACGTTTCATCATAGGATAAAGGTGATTAGTCAGAGGAGCACTTTACACACGAGAGCTTGATGGCTGTTCTGTAAAAACAAAAGCTCCCGTCGTGTAACTCTAGATGCTGGCTTATCATCATGAGTTTTCAGTACAGTAAGTAACATCTTTAAATATGAGAAATATTTTTTAGAAATAATTAAAATACAACATTTGCTAACCCTACCCGATGTTGGAAAAATAGCACATGCTTTCATAAAGTCTAGCTTCAACTATCGCAGCATGTTTCTGGTGGGCTGTTCTTCTGTCTCTTTAAATAAAAACTCAGCTTGATCAGATTGCTTTCTTCACTAGGAAAACAAAGCCAGAGGCACATGACGCTAGTCTTACTTAAGATACACTGGCAGTCTATTAAGTTCTGCATAGACTACAAAGTCCTGCTTATGACATTTACAACTGGCAATGGTTAAGCTCTGGCGTGTCTCACTGAAGCAGTATAATCCATCACGAGCACTTCAGGTCTACATTTAATCCTGACGTTCACTCGCAACTCAGCCAGTGGAAGATGTTTTTTTGAAGTTCATGCAAGGAAAAAGTAGTCAGTACAATACAAACCCCAGGCAAAAGTCTTTTAATGAATAAAAATATTAATTGAGAATTTCTTAATTCAACAGTCCTATTTACGAGTAGGATATTTTATGGGCCGATGAATGAATCGGATCATGAGGTCAGATGGAATCACGCAAAGTAATGATATCTGATATCCGAGCTAGTGTTTGATAGATTGTTCGATTCTAGAAACCGGCGTTGGGTCCTTGAGGAAAACCCTTAACCCTCGGTTGCATAGCATTATGCTGAGATTAACACCATTATATCGAAGTTATAAGTCACTCTGGATAAAAGCATCTGTCAATCTCAAATATAAACTTACTGCCTGGAGGATTCACCATAATTAAGAGTCAGTCGACAACTTTAGGTTTAATCTTGGAAGGAGACAAAGGATAGAAATATATTGATTGTGAATGTACAGATTTCTTGTTCTCCACCTCAACCCACCACATCTAATCTTTGTCCCATTGTCTTTAGTTATCATTTTCTCCTTTTCTGCTCTCACTCGCTGTCTCAGTCCCACTCCTCCTCGTCTCGGTCTTGGTTGTCGTCCCTCGGCGGATCCTGGAATTGGATGTTAGCCAGCATGTCCCTCATGGCCACCATCAATCGGTTCACTTCCTGGTTCAGTTCCCGACCTGCACGTGCCACTTCCAGGTCATCTTCAGGCCTCTGTCCACCCTGAAATAAGAGCAACAGTCAGTTTGCATGTTTCAGGACTGACTGTTAGTTACCAGCAAGTGCAAAAATGGCAACATTTATGCACTATTAGATTTATATACTGTTATATTTTCTACAAACCAAAACCTTCTTTCACTTACACCGTTCTAAGTTTGGTTTCTAAAAGTCCTACTTGAAACTCTCCATTTTAGGGTTTGTAATAGAAGGGCTCTCCTGAGGGACAAAGTGTATAAACTACTAGTTCAAATAAATTTCTCTAGGTGTATGACTCTACCCATCACTACCACAGAAACCGCTACCTCACAGGCATCACTGCTTCTTAAAGAGGTTCCACTCTCTCTGGAAAGGAAAGTAGAACTTTTACGAGTTACTCCAGAGGGAGTTTTCTCCAGGTGTATATTTTTTTTAATATCACTGTTCATCTCATTTGTGAGGGGGAATTGAGAGAGGTGAAAATAGAGAGGTAGACTGAAACTCTTTTGGGTACTAAAGCATTATGTCTCCCGGATCTCAGAGATGATGCGAGTGAAGACGCGATTTCACTCACCTGCAGGTTGAAGTTGGGCAACAAAGAGCGGAACAACAGCGACAAAGTGCTCTCATTTGAGGCTCTTGGATTCTGCCTAGAAGGGATTTTACAAAATTAAAATCACTAAAACATTCTTAACTTGTACTCTGTACCATGTGTTAGGTATACTAATAGAGAAAGAACACAAATAAGGAATATAACACTTGAGGATGCGTTATTATACGAAAATAATCAGTGACCAGGTAGTGTGAGTTAGTGTGAGTTCGAGTTTTACTAAATTACAGCATGTAATGAAGTGCTTTATTCCTTTAATACCGCAGCAATCTGTTAATTCTAACAACGTCATACTTTTTTTTCTGTTTATCTGAATTACATTTAATCTTGTGGAACGTGCACAGGACAAGTTAGTGTTCCTGTTCTCTATTATGTGATAGCAGCTATAAACATATGGTTAAAGGCTCCGGGTTACTGATCAGAAGGTTGGGGGTTCAAGCCCCAGCACCACCAAGCTGTCGCTGTTGGGCCCCTGAGCAAGGCCCTTAACCCTATCTGCTCCAGAGGCACCATGTCATGGCTGACCCTGTGCTCTGTCCCCAACTTCCTTACACACTGGGATATCCGAAGAACAGAATTTCACTGTACAGTAATGTATATGTGACTTCTTTTGCTTCTTCTTCATATGTTTCATTTTCCTCATTTCTCATAGTATTTGTTTTCCCAGAATTCAGCAAGTGAACCCAGAAGTAATATACTTCTGGCATCGAATTTCACAAAAACTTTGCTTCAACTGGAGCCTAGTACCAAACATCCAAAGTTGTAACGATACACAAAATTCAAGTTCGATATAATTTTGATACAGTGTTGTATCGATACAATACATTTTGACTATGTGGCTTTAGGTTTACATTTTCAATTGTTTTAAAAAAAAAAATGGAGCCAGAAATACAGGTTTGATCTTTATTTCTTGTGTAGTCCAGGCTTTTTTTTAAATTCACAATTAACACGTGCATCCGGGAAGCGTGGAGCTTAAACCTGTGCTTTAAAGAATAAACATAATGGGAAAATGTTTGTACTGGACTGTCTGAATATTAATAATAAGTGTTACCTCCGTATGAGACCAAATAGAGTTTGCTCTTGATCACTTTCCATACAGTTAGTTTACAAGACACATTGATTAACAGCAATCGATGTTGTGTATGAAGCCAAGATTTTGCACATTTGTCAGATTTGGTTTTACTGCAATTTTGTAGCGTTGTGCATCTCTCAGCCACTGCACTAAACAGATGGGAAGTAAACAGACTGAGTCTTTCCACCCAAAACTCTAGTTTAAGAATTCCTCTCCTCTTCTTTAATCGCATTTGGTGGCACTGTGATCTACTCAAGGAATACACATCAATCTTTCAGTGCTCTTATTTAGCTTCTTAACATGCATCACAAGACCTGTTTACTCTCTCTCTCTCTCTCTCTCTCTCTCTCTCTCTCTCTCTCTCATATATACAGACATGAAAAGAGAAGAGAGAGGGAAGAAAAGTTCTGAACCAGCCTAAAAATCATGTAATTTTAAGTGAACACAGAAAACCATCAAATGATTGACACTGGTGTATTGAGGATCTGTGTGAAGCACTGCATTTCTCTGTATTTCATCTCCTTCAATCCTTTAAACTGGGTTTAAGCTCTACAATCAGCTCAACATCAACAGCCTTCAATCACCAAGACCTCACAGAAATCGTGAAGAATAAGTCCTGCATTGTAAAGTGCAGAGAAATATATGGCAGTGAGATGATGGAGAAATAAAAGGAACATTGTGAGACAGCTGTACCTCTCTGGCCTGGTGTAGGAGACGACAGCATCTAGAGGAGGAAGTGGATCATAACTCATCACTGGTTGTGTGGTCACTTCCTGTGTAAAACAAAACAACCAACAACGGTGACGTAAATAACAGAAGTGTCCAAACGTCTGGGTGCAAAACTGTGTTCCTTCATCAGTTAACAAATAACAAGCAACATCAGTTATCCTTTGTTTATCACAATCAAAAATGGAATAAATTCATGTCCAGTTTGAATGATTTTTCCTAATTATTATTTTGCAGTCATTTCAGTGTTGAGCTGATTTCTGTAAAGAGAAAAATTAGTCCTGTTTCTCATATTCTGAATTAAAAAAATGTTTAATAAAGTCTTTTATATCTAAATAAAAAAATTCACCAGAGGCAGTGCAGATGTGGCCTCCTTAATCTCAGAAAGAAGTACATGTCTGTGAATGTTTCTGGGAGCGCTCTGGTATCTCTGCTTCCTCCTGACCATGGGGGAGCACACACACACACACATGCACACACACACACACACCATTGTATATAGAATCAAGACAGCTCTTTTTCCAAAAAAAATCCTTAGCATTTTTGTTGAGAAGTACCAGCGTATATACTTGTGCAGGGGTCAATCCACTAAACAGTCAGACTAGCACCTGAGAACAACCGCTAATTCCAAAATTCATTAACAATGAATATCGTGCACTATTTCAACAGGAGATGAGTAGTGTTCGCCCAGAGGAAACATCATGTCCTTTGTCTTGCCTCCTAGGGTAATTAAAATTTATTTACTTTTAGACGGTAGCTTTTAATAAAAATAGATAATAGTTCAATGTCGTATTTTTGCCATGAGCGCAAAATACAATTTTGTTGCAAGATCTGTGTGTATGTCTGTGCTTCTTACTTGTTCTGGCAGTCCTCCACCACCGGGTCCTTAACATCGACCCTCCTCAACACCTCCCGAACGTTTCCCTCCATCCACAGCATCACTCCTGCCTCCTTCCACAGGCTGTGACAGCGGCCCACGTACAGACCCATGAGCTCCAACAGAGCAGGGGGCTGCCTAACAGAAAGATGGAGAGATGGAGAGAGAGAGAGAGAGAGAGAGAGAGAGAGAGACATTACATGCTAAAACACAGCAATTAGATTTCATGGTAAAACACAGCAATTAACTGTGTACAATTAGATCACATCAGCTAACAAACCAAAATCAAATTTAATCTATTCTCAACATTAGATTAATCATAGAGACAGTGTGGACATGGATAGCTACCCCAAACGGCTCTTGGGACCAAAGAAAGCATGGGAGGACACGGTAGCATCGGGCTGGACTGAGCAGTGGTCCAACAAAGGCATCAACACTGCAAAACACACACACACACACACACACACAGAGGGTCAAAAGCTATTGCGATAAGCTGCCAGGTGAGGCTGTTTGGAGATCATTTTAGCCCAACTTCCACTGACTGGGCGGCAATTCAACTAAAGTTTTGGCACCTATGTCAGGTTCACCTGCCATTCTAAATATTCCCATATTTTCCCCACAGTATTAAGGAGCGCTGATTTTGCAGGCCAGCCAAAACGTCCTAGTGTTCCATCATACTCATAAAGCAAGTCACACACAGATTTAGACCTGTGCACCCTACAGTCGCCCTGTAATCCTGCAATGTCAGAGCGTCAGTGGTGTGTTCTCTTCACTGGACTGGAGGAATGATGCCAAGCACCCAAACAAGGCCTGGGGTGCCAATACTTAAAGCTTAGAAGAAATTGATGATTCTTGGTGTTCCATCAGAAATGTAGGGGCACTATCTAGGTTCTACATCATTACTGATGTAGAGCATATATAGTGATGATGGAGTGAATTGGTAAAAATGGTGGATTTTCCATAGATCATGGGTTATAGAGTTAAATTAAAAAAAAAAAAAAAAACTATCTGAAAACTTAAATTGCATAATAAAATTGTGGAACTTTTCCATTTAAAGACATCAGAAATAGATGATTCAAAAAGAATTAATACATAACGACTAAACATTTGTTCACTGGATTGTGCATTTTTTTAGTGCGCCATGATGTACCACACTATCTTGTGGAATAACGCAATTATTCGTGCGTGTGAGTTTGTGTCACCATGAATCAGCATACTGTTTAACTCTGTGTGTGTGTGTGTGTGTGTGTGCACGTGTGTGTGTGTTTCTCACCTCCAGGAAAGAAGATGAGAGCATCCTGTAGCAGTGTGTCAGATCTGAGCTTCATGCGTTGGCTCTCCTCAGGTGGCGTCTCCTCTTGCTGACTCACGTGGTAGCAAGCCAGAGCTACTGAGAAGGCAAAGTTAGGCAGCTGGGACAGGTTCCGATGTACCTAAAAAAATTGTAAATAAATAAACCAGAGTGTCAATTATTAGACACGAGAACTAGACTCAAGTATCACTCCACACTTCTGTGAACTTAAATTCATTTGGACTCTTTTCGAATTCTTGAATCTGACTGGTCAGAAAGTGTTGATTAATATTCTATAAGAGAAACTCTGACACCAGTTCCAGCTGTAATTCCAATCACAGGTCAGTATTAATGCGCTTGCTCTAATACATTAACGTTTCTATGGTAACAACTTACACAGGGACTTGTATGATGCACGCTCAACATAATACACACCTACTAATAAACCTATCTTAAAAAAAATGCTTTTCATTTATCAAAAACGGTCGACATGGTGAAACTTTGTGTAAAGAGGTGTTTATTTAACATTTATGGAAGGAGTCTCCAGTGTCAGCGTTTTGTAACAGTCAGCAAGTCTTCAGGAAAGAGGTGAGTTTACGCTTTCTGTTTTTTCAGTAACATGACCAGCAGTGGAATTTTTGTCTTATTAACTTTAAGAGCAAGAAAAAAAAAAAAAAAGAGAGGCTGTTGAGGTTAATGACTGTTTATAGCTGCTGTAACGTAAGTAATGAGAGGAACTAATGTCTCACGGATGTTTACTAAATGCAATAATACTAAATGTAGCTATAAACGGTTAAAAAGAATGACGTGTCATTTATTAATGAATTGAAAAATGTAATTGTTGGCAAATTGCTGTGGTGTAAGAGGAATAAAACACTGTGTGCTGTTATAGGAAAATAATCAGCTTCTGGTTGTAACTGAAATCTTCTTCATCACGTCCTATAACAGCACACTCAATAACGTTTATTCCTCACTGAGAAACATGATGAGATCTGGAGGTGTCTTACCTCCCACTCATCATACAGTCGGATGAGGAAGGTGTATTCTCGACAGCGCAGACACAGAAAATCAATCAGCAGCAGCATGCACAGAGGATCATTCTCCGGGTCCAGACTACACACAGAAACATCCAACATTTACAGGTTAAAAACCAGTTCACAGACATTTTGCTAATAATGACAGTCTATTAATAAAATATAGAACATAAAGGTTATGTTTTCCACAGACTGACAACAAGCGTAATAAGAAGAACTCCACAAAGAGCTGTACCTCAGGATGAGTTTGCAGTACTCCAGAGCCGTGCGTGGACATCCTCTTTTCTCCAGGAACATCATGTGCTTATAAACCGCCAGGTAAAAAGCTCTGCACAGGAGAGAGAGAGAGAGAGAGAAACAAAACATACACACAGAACTTAAAGTGTTAGAAGTGTAATAACAGTGACGATCCATGGATCCAGGATGCTGAAAAAAAAAAATGGCCAAATGTGAAGTCAGACTTAAAGCAAAGGATGAAGCTGTTTGAAGATTCTAAGCTTAAAGAAAGTTTGATGATGGGCTCTGAATATTAGCGTCAACTCCAGAATTATTGGCACTCCATGTAAATGAATAAGTAAGGACTAAAACACTTGGGGGGATATGCTGTTACAGGAAAATAATCAACGATGAGGTAGTGTGATGCAGCCTGACATGAAGCAGAGTTACTGTTACCACTGTGACGTTTATTTTCCTAAGACAGCATGTCCCGAACTACCAATGATTACCATTTTTATTTTCATAATGAATGACATGCAGCAATTGGCTGAGACAGATTGCAGAATATGGTACTTTTTTTTTTTTTTTAAATATAAAAATTCCTGTTAATTTTATATCCATTATTAGACTTGCGCAGGTGAAAGACCATCTCGGTTGTTATTCAAAGCTCTTCATTTTCCACCGTGATGATGAATGACATGCGTTTTACGTTATATTTTCATTTCAGGGGCCAAGCGACAATAGTTCCAAAATATAAAATGTTTCAAGCCTGTTCATTTGTTTGCATTAATTGCAAAATACTATTATTAAACAGTCATAAGAACTTTATTATGGTCATTTACAATCATTCTGCCCAGTCTCTTGAGTGGTGCTAATAAATCAGGAGTTGCTGGTAGTTTCTGCGGTATGGCGTACACAATTTATTTTGGAACGCATCGCAAAAATGAAAAGTGTGAGAATGATTGCGGTGAGGCTCAGGGTCCGAGGAAGAGCAGCACAAACCTGTTCTCTGCTCTCCGGTAGTCCAACCTGCTGGTCCCTGAGGTGAGGCTGAACACGGGGTGGAATGCACACTCAAAGCTGTACAAAGCCCTCTCTGATGACAACACACACAAACACACATGAAAAAAAGCATTAAAAAAAAAGCGTAAAAAGGGGACATAAAAGTAAGAAGTAATAAAAAAAAAAAAAAAAAGAAATATCATTCTCATTCAAGATAAAGATAAAACTGTAATGATTGAGGAGAGCTTTCAGAACAAAGAGCTGAATCCTGCACAAAACAAAACCTATCCAAGAGCGCTTCTTAGCACTTAGCAACCAGAAACATTTCTAATGCCATCTATAGGAATTAAGGACACTACTGAGAAGAAAGAATGCACTCTAGGAATACTAAGGAATACTGGGTTCTGCTAACGAACAATCGCCAAACCGCTCCCAGACATGTCCACCGGTATGTGGGTGAATATTAGCCTCTTTTCTAAAACCTGAACTGAGGTCTTGTCTCCATTTAGCAGGTGAAAGTACACCTTCTACAGGCGGACAATAGAGAGCGTCCTGACCAGCGGTCTCACTGTCTGTCACTGTATGACAAGTAAACAGTCTCAGACTGCAAGGTCTTACAGCAAATTGTGAGATCCGCTGAGAAGATGATCGGGGTCTCTCTACTGACACCTCCCAATGCCACCAGCATCGTGGACGACCCCTACCACTGCTCTCATGAACACTTACCGAAAGTACCGGAGCATCTGTGCCACCACCGGACTCCGAAACAGCTTCTTTCCTGAGACAGTCAGAATTCTCTGCCCCAAACACCCGCCTGTATTAATCAAACCCTTCCCAACGCCTACCATCATACAACCATCACTCAAGACCCTGTGGAACACTTTTTACTGTTATAAGACACTTTTTCTTTTTTACTTGCTGCTACTCTTTTACTTGATATTGCTGCTCCATTTCTCTTCACAGTCAACAGTTTGCACTGGTTTCTCCCACATGCTATATATAATTGTTAATTGTTATATTATATAAATATAATCTGCTGTATTGGTAAGAGTTGCACCATGGTCCTGAATGAAATGACCTTTCATTACAGTGTATATACAGTCAGGTCCATAAATATTGGGACATTGACACAATTCTAACATTTTTGGCTCTATACACCACCACAATGG
>CM075003.1:29391913-29412695 GCA_037576675.1 Pangasius sanitwongsei | reverse complement strand
TTTTGTGCTGGAAAACTAATGTTTGGAATCTAAAATGTTTTTGTACTGAATCAATAATGCAGAAGTCATAAAATAAACATCTATAACAAATTTGTACTTAAAAAAAAAAAAAAAAAAAAGGGTGCCTAAGACTTTTGCACAGTGCTGTAAGTGATAAAGGAAGTAACTTGACTCGTCGATGTTCCACAACATTAAATATAAGTATAAACAGATAAAAGTGTGACCTCGTCCTGCTGTAACCGCCCTAGAGTTGATTATTTTCACTAACTGCGCAGTCTGATTCACTGCCGCATCATTTCTGTGCTTCTTCACTATGTATGAGTAACTAAATCCTACAGATGTTCTATATTGGACCATCGGTTTATTATAAACACGTGTCACTGCTGTATACGATCAAATCACGTTATTTAGCTTGATGAGGTGAGATTAGTGTTCGTGAAAGTGCTCACTGCGTGTTGGGTTTGAAATGAGCGCTTGCTGAAGCGGCGCCGGTTATAATGCTTTAATGAGCTTTAAACTTTTTTACAGAGAGTTTCATCGCCTCACATTTAAACACAACATATCACGTAAAAAATAGATATCAGACACACAAAACAGCAGTTAGGTTTTATCGAAAGTGCAAACACAGCAGGCTTTATAAAGTCGTGACTGGTTCGTGAGAATTAATGGACTCATTTCCGAGACGGTGTAAAGAGTGTGATGTGTAAGGAAACAAAAACATGACAGGGCATGCTGTTATAGAAAAATAATCCACGACGTCACTTTTTCCCCCACCGTAGTTGATTGTTTTCCTGTAACAGCACGTTCTGAAGATGTTTATTCCTCTACTACAGCAATTTGCCAATGATCGCAATTTTATTCATTAAAGAATGAGAAATTTTTTTTATCCGTTTATAGTTAACGGTGTAGAACATCCACAAGACAAGTTAGTCCCTGTTTTGTTAAATGATAGCAGCTGTAAACGGTCATTCCCTCACCAGCCTCTCTTTCGGAAGTTAATAAGACAAAAACAAAACACAGCTTGTCACGTTACCGAGAAACCGCAAAGCGTAACATCCTCCTTTAATGCTGTAGAACATCCATAAGCCCAGTTAGTTCCTGTTATTACTTACATTATGGCAGTTACAAACAGTCGTTCCCTCACTCACTCGTTTTCTCTCTCTTAAAGTTAATAAGACGAAAAAAAAACCAAAAAAAAAAAAAACCACAGCTTGTCACGTTACCGAGAAACCGCAAAGCGCAACCTCCTCTGTCCTGAAGACGTCTAAAAAGTTACGGCTTTACGTCTGTCACAAAGTGCTGACACTGGAGACTCCTTCCATTAATCTTAAATAAAACATGTCCTTACGATAAGAAAACTTCACCACATCGAGGATTACGCACGTTTTTTGAATCCTTCATCTACAGAAACGATAACGTATTAGAACGAGTGAATAAATATGGCGCAGATGTAGATAATTAATATATTTTACACTAAGCCGAGCTTCAGACTTTATTCAAATGTTCATTGAAAGGGAATGTGCATTTTTGTGTACAGCAACGTACAGCTGTACTGAAGCGCAAGACCAGAATGTCTACGATAAAGGAAGCAGAGAGGAAGCGAAAGAGGAAGTGAGGAAGTCTCACCCCGAGACTCCACTGCTGAGAGCCGCCCGAGCCGTGACACTTCATGAGGCGAGGAGGATCAGCCGAGCGGATCTCTGACATGTCCAAGCACAGCAACCCGGCCAGGATCAGCTCGTGCTCCTCATCATACGCCCACTCCTGTACATACACACACACACACACACACACACACACACACACCAGTTCACATTTAGCCCTTACTATTTGTTATTTAAGATCAAGGACACAGACATTTTTCTCAAACCGCGTATTATTTCCTTCATGTCTAAGGATCAAAGATGAAAGGGTTCAAAATAGTAAAGAAAATAAAAACTTAACATGCTTTAGCACATTCCATGTTTGTGTTATGATTTCCATTCTGTTATTCTGAACAACAGTTTTGCACTTTAAAACGTATTTCTCAAACGTATGTGGATTTTTTTCCCCTACGAAACAAAGACATGTACGAGTAGAATGAGATGTAATATTTACGCTTGTTAATAATTTTCAGTAAAGAGTCTCATCTATGGCTCATTAGTCTCTGAATCAGAATAAGACTCCTTCATGAGTGCGACTAATAAGCTGAGTTTTAGTGTGCAAAATATGAAATATATAACACACTAAGCCAAGTTTCAGACTTTTTTCCAACGCTAATTAGAACACACTACATCAAAGTATATGCAATTGCAATAATGCCTGAATAAATCTGAGACATAACTCGAATAATAATAATAATAAAAAAAAAAGGGAATCTATATTTTTGTGTACAGCATTGTACAATGTTTGTAAGAAATTAAAATGCTAATGCTAAAGCCCATTTGATGTTTTGTTTTCGAGGTCTGATTCTGCCATATCATAAAAAAAAATAATACTAATCCATCTGTTTTCTGATTGATCTTTCTCATCCTCGGCCAATAATTAAAACACCTTTGCAGATGTTGTACGTGACTATACGCAAAAAATGCAAATACATCTACTGTAACTGAAGTTTAACTGAGTAACGTCAGGAAAATGCTGCCATACAAACAGAATGAATGAATGATTCATTGCTTTGTCCATTGATTGATCCATAGATTGATTGACTCATTTGTTCACGCATTGATTCATTTATTCCTTCAGTTACTCCCTGACTGAATAATCTGTAGACTGACTAATTCATAGATTCATTAATTGATTGACTGATCTATGATATAAATGATATATATAGCAATCAATTAATCAATCAAGGAATCGAATCGAGTGATTGAATGAATCAGTGAATTAATCAACCTATGAATCAATCAATGAATAAAGGACGTAGTAATGAATCTATGAATCAATCAAGTAGTGAACGTAAAACTCCACCGCTGTATGTAGCCATACAGACTGTAAAACAAATAAACGAGCAGCTCACGATATATTGCACCAAAGATGATAAAACAATGCCTAACCATAATCGTTCGCCTTACATCAGCTGAACTCAGAAGCACAGTTAATTGTTTAAGTAATTAAGAGGCTAAAAATTGGGATAAAAAAAAAATTTAATTGTGCAGCACTAGGATCATGTAATGAAGACGTTTCACAGAGAGGAAAAAGGTCATGAAGAAAAGGCAGAGAGAGAGAGAGAGAGAGAGAGAGAAAGGATAAGAGCATGGGACAGAATGGCAAAAAGTATGAAATAAGAGACAGATGCAGAAATAAATGGAAAGACGAGAAAGAGAGAGAGAGAGAGAGAGAGAGAGAGAGAGAGAGAGAGAGAGAGGGAGAGAGCGCTGTGGCATGCGTGTCGTCTCAGTGCAGCTGCTGCGTGACTCACTCGGCTTTTTAAAACCTCCAGAAAATGGAGTCTGAAACCAGATGGTCTAACCAGCAGAGGCTCCGAAAAAAGCAATTTAGGCAGCGGAGGAATAGATGAACGAAATTTAAAATTAAAAATAGCGTTACAGACGGGGGGGCAGGGCTGGAGCGTGGAAACCACACGAGTAAATGGAATTGTTTTCGGGCCGATATTTTTTTTTTATGGAAATGAAGAGCAGTGGTGATGCAGAGGGCTGTGAGGTCACAGCGAGCATCTCCGAGCTCTTTCATCGGTGTGTGTGTGTGTGTGTGTGTGAGTGAGAGAGAGAGAGAGAGAGAGAGAGAGAGAGAGAGAGAGAGTGAGAGAGAGAGAGAGAGAGAGAGAGAGAATGAGCGGCTTCAGCGTACGTCTCTTGCTAGTGGTGACTTAAGAGTGACCATTTTTTCGCTGATTCTGCCTTTAAACAGGAGAGAAGAGAAATGAAAAGTAGAGGATGAAAAGACGTGTACCTGTTCAGGGTCCTGAGAATCGCAGGGTCTCACCACGACAGTGCCGCCCTTCTGGCTGGGACGCCCTTGAGCCACCAAACACTTCTCGGCCAGCAGATTACGCAGCTAACGGACACAAAAACAGGAATTAAAAAAAAAAGTAGAGAGAAATATTTACTCACCTGGTGATTGTGTAGAATTGTTCAGAGAGAGCGAACTTGTGACAAATGATTAGAGCGAGTGTTCGAGTAAAGCGTTAACCGTATGAGCTTTTAAATTTAAAGCACATTTAAAAAAAAAAAAATGCTGTAAAGAAGTAACTTAAAGACTAAAAATTATAAGAATAAAAGCTCATACATTTAAAAAAAAAAAAAAAAAAAAAAAAAAAATCACACTGAAGGGAAAAAAATAATAGAATCCATAATACAGAAGAACTTATGAAGATGAGAGAATAAAATAATAGAAGATAAAATATTAAAGGGGGGTAAAAGGGACAAAATTGGCAGTATTTGAATTTTGAAATCACTATTCTAGTATTCGTGTACGTCCACAGTGAGAACTAGGATAGGTGCGATATTACAAAACTATCATATGACGATATTTCAAGACATTTCTACGATACACGATAAGTATCACGATATACAGTTTTCTTTAAAAACCAGTGGTGCTGCATTAAAAAAAAAATAAAACTTTTGTTTTATTTGACTAAAAAATTTGTTTTTCTACACATTAAATAAAAGTAATGCTGAAAAGAAAAAGAAAAATGTGTAAAATGGTTTAGAGACAGCAGATAAACTATCAAATCTGCTTCCAGAGTTGTTGTAAAAAAAAAAAAAAAAAAAAAAAATCATTTATCACAATATCGATATTACATCTTCATCTCGCCCAGCCCTGTCATGGTGCGCTTTAGGGATGAGCGACACCGCTGATCTATTTATTTATTTATTTATTTATTTGAATCCAATACCAAGACGAGTGTCCCGATGCAGATAGTTTGAAGAGTCTTGTTGCGTGTATAAAAAAAAAAAAAGGGAAGCTTTCCACAGTGACAATGTGCAAACATGGACATTTAAAGATTTTATGTGAAATTAAAAAAGAAAAAAAAAAAAAAAAAAAAAAAAGAGATTGTTTTGTCTTCTAGCGGTTACCTGAAGATCCGTCATTGACTCTGACAGATATCAGCCAGAAGACACCGGTCACATCAAGTGCATCAGAATTATATTTCAAAGCTTTTCTCTGAGATCTAATCCTCCTTACAGCTACCGGATGGATATATGCACATGTTTCACACCAGAAAATCCTTTGTACTAATTTAAAATGAGCACAACTAAATGTAGTCGATCAGCTAAGTATTTGGTTTCTGAAATCTGATTCAGAGCTATGAAACTGGCAGTTTAGCATCATCTAAATCATCACAACGGCTTTGTTGAGGTGTTCAGTGTCTCAAACAGATTTGCGGTTGTGGGTTAAGACTCTGTGCAACACGGAGTCATCTTTAAACATGGACAAACGGACATGAGTAAGCTAAAAACAGTCGTAGCTCAATCAGACTGAGTCTCTCTAAGACTCAGGTAGGAGGCATGGCCTTAACTATGGAAGACTAGAAGTCATTTGTAACGTGCACAGCGTTCCTGGGACAGACTCCAGATCCACCGTGACCCTGACCAGGATACAGCGCTTACTGAAGATGAATGAACGAATGAATGAATGAACGAATGAATTTGAGGTAAGTGCATGATGATTTAGACATGTAGTTTACGCGATGCTAAACTGGTGGCTATAAGCTTTCATTATTTCGGCTAGATTAGCCCTGTAGCTTCAGAGCAAATATAATATTAGTCAAACTTCAGACAGCAAACATCGACTCCGTGGAGCTGATCGCTGATTTGGTTAAACTGTTCCTGGCATTCTTCACCTCTCCAGTGAATGATTACACTTTCTCTGGAGCTGAATTGCGTGTGTGTGTGTGGTGTGTGTGTGTGTGTGTGTGTGTGTGTGAGAGAGAGAGAAAGAGAGGAGGACTTTGTCGTACCGCGAACTCCCACAAACTCCGTATGAAAGCTCTAGTTCAGGTCATTCATTCGTGAGGCAAATCCCTCGAAATGGCCTGAAACGCATTTTCAGTAGCGTTTGTGGTGAGTGCTCATTATCCTGACAAGCCTTTACAAGTAGCAGTGAAGTATTGTGGTGGATTAATGGCCTTTATGTCTTAATTAAGACTAAATCTGACAACTCTCCCTCCTGCTGATTTACGCAGTGGAAAAATACAGGTCAGTACCCATGAATCAGCGCTCCTGCAGCACAGAGCAGCGACACGCTCGACCACACTGCCCCCCGCTGGACCACTCCGCTAACTGCACTTCAACTTCGGAAAGATCTCTCGGCGTCTACTGACGGACAAACACGAGGTCCGTCACAAGTAGGTGAAACGTTTAGGGTATTCAAGATACATAAAATTCAAGTATGGATAAGCAACTAACAAGACTATTTACAATTACAACAATTTGTTTTGTAGTACCTTTACACACTTACACACTTGTTTTCTCCTCCATTTTCTCTCTAATTTGGTCTTGGACAATTCTCTCTCCTCTCTCAAACGACAGCTACCAACCGCTGTGAGGGTGAAGGTTAACACGTGCTTCCTCTGAGACACATGAACTGCTCGGACTGCTGCTCATGCTGTGTCACAGGGCAGTGTAGCATACTTAGAGGAAAGCTCTATCCACCCTCTTTCACATACATGAGCTCACAGACACTCATGATTGGCTAGTGTTGCTGTGATTGACAGGGGAGAGAGAGTATGCCCCTCCTACCCACAGAGCAAGGAACATTTTCGAACTTGCCATCTCCGGACAATAGGGCGACGCCCCCGCGGTACCGCCTTTAGACTAGCGTCCCAGACTCTGAACAGATTAGACGTCTGTTTTGAATTGGACATGAGAATACGGCATGCTTCTCTTTCCATTTGTCTTTAAATTCGTCTCTGTTTTCATCATAGACTCCTTTTTAAACAGCCCACATATGCTGTCAGTTTGCTAATCAGACCAGAGAGGGGGAAATAAAACGAAATGAAAAATCTGTGCTAACTTCTCCCATTTTCCGAGCTCTTGTCTGACGAGACGCTTTGAGGTGCATGTGATTGGATAAACCACAGCAGAAGATCTGTTAAGATCTATTACAGAAGCCACGCTGGTTCTTGGTTAAAAATAAATGTGTTTTTCCAGCGTTTATTGGCTCTACTACAGTATTCTTCCAAGCCCCCGTCAGTTGGTGACCCCTGGTTTAGGTTACTGCACAACTGCAGTGTGTTTACTTCATTAAAAAGGGATTATTTCTATTGCTTTAGACCGTTATTAAAAAAAAAAACAAAAAGCAACACTGCACAAAATAGCAAAAACAACAACATGCAAAATATTGTTCCTTTTTTTTCCTTTCACACAAATCTATACAAGTCTCTTTATTTTCTTCTCTAGCATCTGTAAGAAACTAAGAATGCAAACTAAGAATTTCATTGTAGAAGGAAGGCTGTGCATATGACCTTATATACAAGTGCTGGAATCTTTAAAACAGTCAGAAGCATTTTTATAGTTTTTTTCGTCTATCTCCTCACGTTCACACTCTGTAAACTGGAGAAAAGAAGGATGATATGGATCGCAAACCTCTGTCCAATCAGGACAAGGAGACCACCCTGTCAATCATTGTGTTTTGGGGGCGTGGCTTTGGAGGGAAGACTGAAAGGGAGGGGCTGTATTAGGGTATGATTTGTAAAAGAGCTAGCTTCAGCGAAATTCCGCCCGAATCGCTGAGTGCTAAAAAGGGAGTGTAAAAGGGGAAGTGAGGGGAGAGACAGAGAGAGCTGGTTCAAGAAGCCAAACACTCTGAGACTCACGTTAGCAAGTCATAATTCATTTGCAAAAGATTAAGGAAAACAAAATGACAGTATAGAGACTGTGGAAGAGAAAAGAGCTGAATGCTTATTTGTAAAGGGTTTTACTTCTCCTGTGTGTGTGTGTGTGTGTGTGTGTGTGTGTGTGTGTTGTAAAGGGCAGTGGTGCGTCTCTTACCCGGCCACGCTGCAGCACTTTGGGCCTTTTGACGCCGCGGTTAAATAAGACAGGAGGCTGTGCTTTATTCTGAGGTGACGACAGCTGCATTTCTGGGTAAACGTGATCTAGATACCACTTAAAGGAGTGACACTGCAGGCGCTCGCGTACGGCCAGACGGTCACTGATGTCCCCGAAGTCACGGTTCCTGAGCTCAGGACGCAGGGCAAAGTACTGCTCCTGTTCACAAACAACAAACACACTGTCACTGGAGTGTTTTTTTTTTTGGTCAGCACAAATAAGTGTCAAAGTATCACAGTCCACATTACACGAATCCTGGATAATCAATCAGTTACACGATATCCTACAATATTCAACATGGATTACACGGCTATCATGGACAACTCAAATTAATTTCCACCTGTGCGAAGGCTGACTAGACCTATAACGTGTTTATGTTCTTACTATAAAGACCGTGTCTCATTCAGAAGGCAGCATAACGGCAGAAAGTTTCATATTTTAGACAAATTCTAGTGGTAATGCACGTCCTTCTCGAAGCAGTTAATTAATTAGCAAACATGGTAAGACTTGACTGTTGCTAAAAGCGAGTATGTGCTACTGAGATTTTTTTTACAAATGTAAGTAAAATGTATTGTAAAAACACAACACTGAGAAAATGGCATAAATAATGAATTAATAATTGATGACTTAATAATAATTAATAAAATGATTTAATGAAATATACATGGACTAAAATTATCAGCGATTATCACAGAACATCACCAACTGCTTGATGGATGGATGGATGGAGGTAAATGGTAAGTAGGTTGGCAGACAGACAGACAGACAGACAGACAGACAGATAGATAGATAGATAGATAGATAGATAGATAGATAGAGACAGTGATAGACAAATAGGTATGGAGAGATAGTGAGACACAGACAGACAGCTAGATAGATAGATAGATAGATACATAAATAGACAGACAGACAGAAACTAATAAATAGAAACATAAAGACTGACAGAGTGAGACAAAACAAAAGGAGAAAGACAGATATGTAGAGAAAGAGAGATAAATAGAGAAAGAGACAGCTAGACAGATGGCTAGACAGACAGCTAGATAGATCGATTGTGAGACGTGATGTCTTTGATTCCTGAACATGGACCAAAGTGGGGAAACCTTGTTGCGTACCTGTTGTTGTTTACTTCAACAACAGACTTCAGAAGATTATTAAACAAATCCCATAAACCCCACAGTGCACTGTGAATGCAGGTAATCTGTGCCTGGACTCCCTACAAGCTTACACGCACACACACACACACACACACACACACACACACACACACACACACACACACACAGGCTAGACTCTTCTGTGGAGGGTTTTACATTCCCTCTCAGCGAAAATGAATCAGATGACTAACTCACTGAAATGGGCAGTCTGAAGGAATCATCCTGGTGAAATGAATCAAATCGCACATTTCTAATCCAAGTCCAGCCATAATTAGCAACTAGAGTGTGGATATTCGGTCCAAGCCAAAGTCCAAGTTCAGAGCAGAGGCTGGGTTTTAACGAGACCTGCTTTAAACGTCTGATGTAACTGTGAGAAATCAGCAACGTGGAGTTACTGTATTTTTACTGGCCATCTAACACTATTTAAGGAAAAAAAAAAAAAAAAAAAAAAGACACTAATTGGCTGTATTACTGAAAAAATAAATAGAGTGTATTACATAACGTATTTAAGTCCTGTTTGTTGTTCTGTAACTGACTGTAACTTGTTGTTCTGAGTCATTAACTTCAGTCCCTCACCTTGTACTCATCCATCCAGACGTGGGCCAGACGCAAGGAATTCCGTGCCATTGTGTCCTGTCCTCCGGGTGAGCCGTACGGACGACGCTTACGGAAAATGTGGCCCACTCTCGAGCAGGGCATGATCAGGAGCTGACCTCCACACATCCAGATCTGATACACACACACACACACACACACTTACTGTTGTGCAGTTAAGGGGGGGGCGGATCATACATATTACACATGCATATAGTCACACTAAATACAGAATGACATCACAGGGTACCATAGTTACCACACATACACTTTTTTTTTTTTGACATACTATAAGTGAAGAATAAAACACTTCAGGGCGTGCTGTTATAGGAAAACAATCAATGCCAAAGTGGAGTTACTGTTACCACCCTGATGGTGATTATTTTCTTAATCTATTATTATTATTAGATTAAGAAAATAATTAACATTTATTCGTCTTATACCACAGCGGGTGGCCAAGCATTACGATTTTCGTATTTAAAATTAAAATAGAGAGCTTTACCTCCGGACAATTGTTAAATAAACATCTCCTAACAGAAAACGACACCGTGTGTTTATGTGCAGCGTCCGCCGTACACGTCCCTGTGAATGAGCTGTTACTATAGAAACGATAGCGTATTAGGATGAGATTATAGAACATTATTCAACACCTTCTGACCAATCAGAATCCAGAATTCAGGAGCACTGTGGAATGTGGTTTGGGATGTAGCCATTAAAAGACTGGAACGCACGCGCGCGCACACACACACACACACACACTCCTTAATTAAAATATGTCCATCACTCTTCATTCTTAATATCTACACTTTAGCCAAATTGTTTGTTTTGTTCAAATTTCCTTGTGCACAAATATACACACACACACACAGACACACAGACACACACACACACACATATACACACACATACAGACATATACACACACATACACACACAGACAGAAAGACACATACAGACACACACAGACACAGACATATACACACACACACACACACACAGACATATACACACAGTGCACTTACTCTAATGAATATTTCCTGGTAAAAACAAACAGCGAGACAGCAAAATCCCCTTAACTGTCAGCCTAAAAACTCTACCTCTTCAGGTTAAATCATTTCTATTAATAATCCTCCTCTTCCTCTGAGTGGGAATTTACATTGCAGCTCTCCAGAAAGCCATCACGGAGCAAAATCTCACCGTGTGTGTTATATTTCAGCTAAACAGCCAGTTTGGACAGGCTGAGGGGGTGAGTGTTTAATCAAATGAGCCAAAACGCAAACAAACTGGAGAATTTCAGTTCCTGATGACTGTCTGGCAGCCGAACACACTGAGCATGGGCTTGTGTGTGTGTGTGTGTGTGTTTTTTTTTTCTTACTCTGAATGAGATCTCTAGGTTTTCTCCGCCCCAGATGTCCATGCCGCTGTCGTACTGTCCGAGCTCGTTGAAGTATTCTCTGTCCATTGCGAACAGACCCCCGGCCATCGTAGGAGACCTGCAGGAGTCACAGTCCAAGGTCAAGACACAGGGCGAATGAACACCACTCTGGAGCCCGTCTACTCCCAGGCACTAACGCATCAACATCACACGCATGCATGTTCAGAGTGAGTTAGAGCAGAGGACCAGGGCTAAGGTCTGAGACTGGAGCAGTAATTTTTAGTTTTAGATGGTTAGGTGATAACGAAGAGCTTCCTGATCAGGAATCACATGGTTAAGATCATTAGCTGGAGGTATCTGGGGTTGGTGTTGGTACCTGATGGCTCCGCTGGGGTTGTTGAGCTCCGATACAGGAACAGGGTCCCATTTAAAGTGCAGCCCCCAGTTAAAGCCCCCCCTGACGATGGGAGAGGGGCTGTAGAGCAGCGTGTCCGCGCTGATGATGTCGATGACTGGGCACACCACCGTGCGGCGGTTCTCTCTGATCGGGCTCAGCAACGGCTGCAGCCACGCCTCGTTCACCTCACAGTGACTGTCCAGGAACACCAAGACCTCACCTGAACCATGGAGAGAGAGAGAGAGAGAGAGAGAGAGAGAGAGAGAGAGATGGGGAGAGATAGACAGAGAGAGAGAGAGACAGAGAGACAGGGAGAGATAGACAGGGAGAGAGAAAGAGAGAGAGAGAGAGACAGACAGAGAGAAAGAGAGAGAAATTAGTCAAAACATTAAAAAAGACAAATAAAGGAAAATGGAGAGATTTACGCACACAGGTAGCAAAATGTGTACAGTATATCTACAGCCTCTCACACACACACACACACATACACACACCTGTAGCATGTGAAGCTCCGATCATCCTCCCCCTGATCAGTCCTTCTCTCCTCTTATTGCGCACCAACTTCACTTTGTCTGGCAGGTTAGTTTGTATGTATACGTCCAGATCCTGCTTCAGGTCATCTACAAACACAAACACACACACACACACACATCAATTCTATCTATCTGTCCATCCATGTCTACTGTCTACCACCATTTATCCATCCATCTATCCATCCTTCCATCCATCCATCCATCCATCCAATCACTTCTTATGTTCAGTGAAGCTCTGCACGCCTAAAGATTAAATTAACAGTAAATAAATAAATGAACAATCTAACAAAGATATAAATCATTCATCTAAAACCTTAATGTACCTGATTTATTTCATCAGATGTTTAGTCACTCAAACATGTTTTGTAGAGCACTTTTTTTCTGTATTACACTGCTCAGCAGTGTCCCAATCAGACTGTCATTAGATAAACAAGGGCACAGAAACAAGCCTACACTATTACACTCACTCACACATCCAAATTCTAACTGAATCCTGTGTAAATTGTACCCCTGGGGCTCAGTGCTGCTGTATGGACATGGACATGGACATGGACATGGACAGGTTTGTTCAGTGGAGGTGAAGAGGCTTGCCTAGCTCGCTGTTGTCGTCCACCAGGATGATCTCGTGCAGGAGGTAACTGGGCGTTCGATCCAGGACGCTGTGCACTGTCCTGAGCAGGGCCGAGAACGCCTCGTTAAAGAAGCAGATCACCACGCTGGCCGTCTGTAACGCTAACGGATACGTCTTCGCTTTACACCTGAGGGTTAAAACACGAGAACATCATTACTAATGAACAAACGAGCGCAGGGACTCATACGAAATCACATGGAGCTCTCTGATCCCTATCGGCTCTCGCTCACTGTTAGCCACATTATCATGTTTGCGATATGACAGATGTTTCAGTGGGGCTTTAACAATGACATTCACATTTCAGTTCATTAAAAGCTTTAGCATTTGAGTGAATATTAATGAGATGATAATTATACACTGCTACAGGCCGAGCAAACATCAACAGATTTGATCAGAATGTTTACTGATTCAGATTTATTTTCACATTTTCAACCACAGGAATGTTCTCGTCACTGATGTTTAGCTCAATCTTATAGTTATTAAGGCGTCTCAGGTTGTAAAAATCTGTAATATTTGAAATAAACAAACAAATAAGATAAAAATGGTGGCAGCTGTTCCAAATGAGTACATGCAGACCATGAACAGATAAATAATTAATAATAAATAAATAGATAAATAAACAGAAAGACAGACAAGAAGATGAATATAAATTCTAACTGGCTTATTATTCACTATAAAGGGTATACTATAGCAGTTAATAACTCACTCCTTCATTATGATGTCAGTCACTAAGCATAATAATGCTGCAGACCCTACATTATACATTACAGTATGCTACATGTACAGTAGAATGACATTTGTGATTCAGTCACAGAAAACAGTTGAAACAGTTGTAAATGATCTCCTTAGGTGCATTTTACAATACACACTTTATACATAGTTTATGTTCACGATAACATTTCGATACTTTTTTTCCAACCTATTAAGTCATGGCCAATTCCCACCCACACCTATCACTCGACAGCTACCAACCAGGGAGGGCGAAGACTCTCTCAGACGTCCTCTGAGGCAGACGAAGCCAGCCGACCGCATCTTTCCGAACTGCTGTTCACGCAACGTCAGGGGGCAGAGTAACACACTCAAAGGAAAGTGCTATCCGCCCACTTCTGCATGCACGAGCTCACAGTCGACCATGAACTAGTGGACAGAGGTTACGATATGATACTATTTTGATTCTTAAGGCAGCGATTTGATATTTGACAATACCAGTGAATTCACTATAATATGATATGATTGTGAGTCTTAAGGCAACGATACAATATTTAATGACACCACTGAATCTCCTACGATACGACACACTACGATACGATTTCGATTCGTAAGGACTACAGTTCAATGTTTGACAATACCGACGGAATCTGCTACAAAATGATAAGATTTTGTTTCTTAAGGCAACGATATTTCGCTGTTTGAAGATTGAGACCAACTTTGTTCAGAATCTGGGGTAGGTCTAGTGTTAATTCATGAATGATAACCTGGAGAAGGATTATCAGAGTTACAGGAAAATCACTTCACTTGCCTGGTAAGTTGTTTAAACATCGGTTTAAGAATATTCAAGTGTATTCAGAAAGTATTCAGACCCTTTCATTTTCATCAGAAATTAACATTTTGTTAATTTGAAAAGTTCTGAATACACACTATTTTCTACACACTATTCATTTCCATCGCTGCCTTTTAATTCGATCCAAATCGACTGAGTATTACACTCCTGTTTATTAGATGTCCTTTTTCTATATCGAGTGACCTTGAACTAAAAGGTTTACATAAATATGTTTCACAAAACGTACATCAACCATGTAAAAGTAGAACATGAGATCTGAAACACTGAAAGGTGGATTTCTTTGCCTTTTTGTTGTCTTCGGCGGAGTGAATATTAGGACAGTGTGAACAGTACAATGATACATGCTCAGACACACATCGCATCGCATTAACTCCGCATTAAATACGTATTAAACACTTTCAAAACCTCAACATGTTTCAGTCAGCAAGACTTACTCAAGCACATCACACAACAGTTACTCCAATAATGATTATCAAGAAGGGTGCACTTGTTCCACACACACACACACACACACACACGTGATGAGTAACATGCCAAACATAACATCAGGATTGCAATAAATCAGGTAATGGTTATTTTCCATGAGACTATACTGGTTACTTAGTGGTTGTCCACGTTCTGTGTATTTATTGTTCTGTTCTGTATATTTATTGTTCTGTGTATTTATTGACCTGCACTTGTCTCACACTGTTGTGTAATTGCACTTTACGCAATCTTGTGTATTCTTACGTGTTGCACCATGGTCCTGGTGACAGGAAACGACATTTCATTCCAATGTATCTAAGCTACATACAGGAATGACAATAAAAACCCACACGACATGACTTGACTTATACAACATCTGAATTAATAACATTTCCTCCACAGGATAATGTGAGCTTGGTCATTTGGTTCACACATACGCACACACACACACACACACACACACACACACACACCTACTTTTCATTCCTGGTATCAGGCAGGTCTCGGTGGTATCCGATCCTGTTGCTGATGAGGACATTGAAGGCATGTCTGTGGTAGCCCGTATCCCTCACTTCCTGATCCTTCTCATTGTAAATCATTCCTGTAGAGAGATGTCACACATCACAAACATAACATTCTGTGTGTGTGTGTGTGTGTGTGTGTGTGTGTGTGTGTGTGTTTAAAACATACACTGACTAAAGCTCTGTGTGTGTAAGAAGTGGGGGTAACAGTAAATCTGCTTCATCACACCACCCGGTCACTGATTATTTCACATTATTTGGTATCACTTTCTACGAAGGTCATATTTCTAATGAACTATGAATACACTCATATCATGTAATAAGGAATTATATACATTTTTATGCCTTTTCGTAAATAAGGATTAAACTTTATAGATACCGTCATTATGCATTATGGATTCTTGGCATTATAAGTGGTGTTCATAACATGTTATATCACCAATACCTTTGCACAGTGCAGTATGACAGCATATTATATCACCATGTTATATATTTTTTTAAATTCAATAAATTAAATCTTTAAAAATGTAAAATAATTCTTTAATAATGAATTATACCAGAGCAAATATGAAATGCTACAACTAAACTATACAACATACTACAAACCCTAAGATACCACAAAACTTTTCTACAAAAATGTAACAGATTATATAAAAACTCACGAAAAAGTCAAAGCTTTACGACATTCTGCAAAAATGTATGGATTATACCAAAATTTGACATACGACCTAACTTTACAACCTTATAAGATAAGAACTTTACATCATATTACAAAACCTAACATACTACAAAACTTTATAACATACTAAAGCTTTAACAAACTACAAAAACTTACAAGAGTATACCAAAATTTTCAACATACTACGAAACTTTACAACCTTACAACATACTACAAAACTTTGACATGATACAAACTTTACAACTTTATAACATACTACAATCCTTTAAAACTTTATAATATACTATAAACCTTTATAAGCCACTACAAAATTTTACAACATAGTACAAAACTTTACGAGATACTCCAAAACTTTTTAAACAACATATGACAAAGCTGTTCACCAAACTACAAAACTCAGTACATTACACTCACTTTGGTGATTGTTATAAACACTACACACAGTATAATGCTTTCTGTTCTTATAACTGCATTATAAACACTTCTATAAACTCTAATGCCTTTTCATAAATAGTTCGAACAATGTGCATGATGCCTCATGAACGTATTATAACATGATATAAATATATTTATAAGTCATAAGTGTTACCCAATATCGGAGAGTAATTACAGTGTGAGGATAAATTACACTGTTATGTGATATATTACACTTATACTTGAGAATAATTACACTGTGTAATTGTGGTGTATCTGTGACTCAGACTGACCCATCTCGGGTGAGAGGTCGCCGCGGCGACCGTCGTGTCCGTGTGCTCTGTTGGGCGGGGCGGGGCGGCGAGTGAAGCGGGGCTGGAAGCGGTGCTGCGCCCCCTGGATGGGCACATGGCTGGAGGACAGGCGGCTCTCCTGACTCAGGCTGAAGTAGAGGAAGAGCAGGACGGACCACGTCAGCGACGTGAAGAGGCAGCCATAGCAGAAGTAGCGGAGCGTGACACTGCCCATGGTAGAGCTAGCATCATCGGTGGCCCGTTCTCACATGCCTGAAACACACAGACACACACACACACGTCAAACCATACACACCCCGTCTTCCCCTCCACCATTCTGCAAGTCTGCTGTAGAATTTATTAGTTCATTATCATCTCCTCTGCATTACGTTCAGCAACAGTGTTTCTCTTTCTTCTGCACTTTATTATTTTATAACAAGAAAAACAGCCTCTCTCTGTAAATATTAAATATTTCAAGAGGAAACACTGTCATGTCTACACAGAAATGTGTAATCGATACAGCTGGAATTCCATCCAATATGGATCTAATTCCAGGATTAGGTAATAAACACGTCTTTTGAGTCGCAAGATTTTTAAGCCCAGGCTTTATTGTCTTTATTGTCCATCCTTATGTTCCTGCTCCATGGCGTCATTCTGGATCCATTCACAGAGCTAATGCAGAGATAAAAACACCAACACTGAGGAACTTTACCCTCTGCTGCAATGAGCTCTGTTTGCTTTCAGCACACACATGCGCACACACACACATCATCGGCGGTCTCTCGAAGTCGAGTATGACTTTCCTCCTTTTAGATCCTTGTGGAACTTCAGGTGGACAAAGATGCCAATCCTGGATCTACATATTTTAGGGCAATGTGGGCAGGGATGAGAAGTGGTAGTTAATGGTGCAGTTAAGGCTATTTTGGTAGCTCTCTCCTTTCTGTCGCTGTGTGCTCCCAGGAGTTAAGATCCATATGGCGGCACTTTTTGATGTTGACTTTGATGTTATCTTTTCTTTTGACCTCCAGTGGCACAACGTCCTGTCAAAAGTTGTGAGTACAGGACTTGTTTTGGAAAGCGTGAGTCAGGCATACAGATAACATGCCAAGGCCGTCTGAGCTGAGTTTCTGCAATCATAGCTGTGATGGTTGGCATGTTAGCTTCCGCAAGGACGCAGAAGTTACTGTGTCGATCCTTCCAAATGATGTTAAGGATTTTTCTGAGGCTCCTCTGGTGGTAAGCTTCTAGTGCCTTCAGGTGCCTGCTGTACATGGTCCATGCTTCTGAGCCGTACATTAGGGTGGGGAGCACTACGGCTTTGTAGACCAAAATATTAGTTTTGGCCTGCAGGTCTCGATTTTCAAAAACTCTTTTTGAGCAAGTCTTGCAAAGGAAGTGCTAGTACAGCTGAGGCGGTGTTTATTTCAATGTCAGTGTTGGCTTTGGAGGAGAGAATACTGACAAGTTATGGAAACTGATCTAGTTTTTCCTTGCCACCGTCACCTGGTTTGTTTATTAGGGATAAATTTATAAACTTAAAGATTTTCATCCTGAATTTCTATACTTCTGTAAAGCTGCTTTGTGACAATGTCAACTGTTACTATATAATTAAAATTTAATTGAATTTAGTGAGGTCTATAAAAGCCATGTTTAGGCTTTTATTAGGGCGAAATCCACTCTGAGAGTCTGGAAGTATTTTCTCTGATAAGGGGAGGAGTCTGTTAGCCAAGACCCGAGCCAGAATTTTCCCAGTTATGGACGGGGGAAATGCCA
Organism: Pangasius sanitwongsei; assembly: GCA_037576675.1. Taxonomy (NCBI): domain Eukaryota; kingdom Metazoa; phylum Chordata; class Actinopteri; order Siluriformes; family Pangasiidae; genus Pangasius; species Pangasius sanitwongsei. The sequence goes on along the minus strand of CM075003.1, from coordinate 29,394,311 downwards.
CGGTAGTTTCCACAGTCTGCTTTGTACCCTTTCTTAAATATAGAGACAATAAGGGCATCCTTAAGCTGGGATTTTCTCCTTATCCAATATTTTCAGGAGCAGTGCATGGATATGGCTGAGGAGATCTGGACCACCTGCCTTTAAGACTTCAGCTGAAATTCCATCATTCATCTTCCTGATGCTGTCCTATACCTGTCTCAGGCTGAATGGTGCTGCCAGTTCCTCTTCTACTATCAGGAGGTCCTCACAGTGCTCCTTCCACCGTTAAAAAAAAATTTGACACCTCGTCCTTCAGCAGCATAATCCCATTTGGAGCGGAGTGAAGTTATGCAGGCCCAGATACTGCTTTTGCAGCAACAAAGAAACCTCTAGTGCGCCCAGAGTCTGCAAAATGTTGAATTTCCAGGGCCTTTCTTGTCCACTACTGGTTTTTCAGTTCCCTGACGTGTCTTTGGACGACGGCCTTTGCTTTAGCATGAGCTGCTCATTTAGTCTTGCAATTGATGTCACTCTGCCAGGTAGTGAAAGCTTGCCATTTGATGTCAATGAGCTGTTGGATTTCTGTCTCATGTTTGTCAAACCAGTCCTGATTGCAGGCTTGAGCATGCCCCAGTGTGTTTCAGTATCCACAAGATACTGTTTAGGCGATTCTGTGCAGAGCACTGCCTGGAGCTGCTGTTGACAAGTGGTATCATTTAACCATTTGATATTGAGCTTTGGGCGACTCTGTTTTCTCTGAACCCTTCTCTTCCGCGAGAGCCAAATATACACAATCAAGCGGATAAGATGATGGAATAGTCAATGAGATGCCAGAAGTTAAAGCGAGGGTGCCTCCAGGATGTTTTAAATTTATTCTGTTGGTGATGGTTAGGCGGTGTTCTGAGCACTTTGTTAGCAGCAGTACACCATTGGAGTTTGCATTGTCGACTCCTTCTTTGCCAATTGTACCTCTACATTGGTTGTAGTTTCATCCCACCCTTGCGTTAACACCTCCGATTAGCTTGTCCTCCTTGGGTACTCTAGCTAGAACCCTGTCCAGGTCAGCATAAAGTGTCTCTTTAGCCGAGTCCTCTGCATGAAATGTTGGCACATATGCACTAATGACCGTGGCACTTTGGTTGCTTGCAAGTGCCACGCAAAGTGTCATCAGGCGTTCATTGATGCCGGCAGGGAGTTCGGCAAGGTGGTTGGTGAGGTTGTTCTTAATGGCAACTCCCACACCGTGGTTCCTAGGCTCACTAGCTGGTTTTTCTTTCCAGAAAAAAAAAGGTACCACCTTGCTCATCTTTAAGCTGTCTTTCATCAGCCAGCCGTGTTTCAGAAGATCAATCTGAAAGTTCCCTGGCAACAATGGCAGTTCGCCTTCTGGGTCCACCGCTTAGTTTGTTGTACATTAATGTCTATATGTTCCAGGTCCCAAAATCTAAGCGTTTCTGTTTCTGACCGCATAGTGGTGATCCTTCTGGATGCGGCAGCCCAGACAGGAGGTTTGGGGCAGGCTATGTTTAGGGCAACTTTTCTTGCCCCTTCTCCAAATTCGGGTGAGCAGAGCGGATCCTAAATAGGACTGCTCAGTCATGGATGCAGCTAATGAAGAGGCTGGTTGTGGCTAGGAGCTCCCAAACTTCACAATTCTGCCCCCATCATCACTTCCTGATCACCACAGGACTTTAGTTACTCAGGATGCGTAGAGATCTGATCCCCTTTTTTTTTTTTGGAGGACACCTGCACGTAACATCTTTTAACATGGTGTGGCTGATGCACATGAAGCCCCCATGTGGTCCTTGGTGTGTGTGTGGGGGGGGGGGGGTGGACTGGCTCCAATGGCATGGGGTCTTTGCTGTTGGTTGTTTGAACTTCTCTTTGGATCGTCACCTTGCCATGGTGAGAAGCTTGTGTGTTCCGATGATCCCAAGAGCTATACCATCTGGAGCTTTGCTCCTGGTAGGGTCTCCCTAAGCAGCAAGGTTGAGGGGAAGGTTCCAGACAAAGTACGATCAAACTAACAACACATACACACACACACTCACACACACAGAGGAGATGGGTGATGTGGCAGAAATATCTTATTACCTGCAACTAGAAGACACCCTCACAATACCTACCATACACAACACAGACAGATATATAAATAGACAGATATAGACACACAGACAGAGAGATATACAGATAGATATATATATAGATATACAGATAGATATAGACAGGTATATACAGTTAGGTCCGGAAGTATTTGGACAATGAAAGAGTTTTTGATCTCTCTTATAGATTTATGTTGTTTTTTCAGCCTAATGATGGTCTCCTTCACTTGCATTGAGATCTCCCTGGACTTCATATTGGTAGCTCCAGTCGAACAGCTGCCAAATGCCAACTCAATACCTGATATCAACTCCAGACC
>CM075003.1:29376189-29391813 GCA_037576675.1 Pangasius sanitwongsei | reverse complement strand
AAATGGCTGTAATTCCTAAATGGTAAATGCCATATTTTTGTGGAACCTCTTAAAATGAAGCTGAAAGTCTACACTTCCATCACATCTTGACTGTTTTATTTCAAATCCATTGTGGAGGTGTATAAAGGCAAAATCACAAAAACTCCGTCATTGTCCAAATACTTCCGGACCTGACTGTAGATATACAGATATAGTCAGACAGACAGATATAGAAATAGATAGATACAGACAGACAGATATAGACTTGGATGATTAAAGCTACAGAGATCCTCATGTTCTCTGGAACTATTCCAGAGTTTAAAGACAATGAAAGAAAACATTAATCTCGCTGTGAGGCTGGCGGTTTCCTGAGCAGAGTAAAGTCTACCTGAGACACTTGATCAGCTAATCATCAAACATACATGAGCTGCAGCAGGTCCATCGGCACCACAGAGAACTGCTGAGACACTTGATCAGCTAATCATCAAACATACACGAGCTGCAGCAGGTCCATCGCCACCACGGAGAACTGCTGAGACACCTGATCAGCTAATCATCAAACATACACGAGCTGCAGCAGGTCCATCGCCACCACGGAGAACTCCTCACTGTGCTAAGCGGTGTGGCGACAGAATACTCCTAGATAACTAGTCTTTTTTCAACAAAAAGTAAAACAAAAACAGAACAGCTAGTCTTTTTAATAATAAATAAAATAAAGAATACAACTAGAATTTGAAATAAAAAATTTTAAATAAATAAATAAAAATAGAAAAAGAACAAGACTGGTCTTTAGTCATTTAAAAAATAAAATAAAGAAAAGAAAAAGTAGTAAAAGTGGGAACGTGAGAGGAAGGCGAGAGGAAGGCGAGAGGATGGCGAGAGGATGGCGAGAGGATGGGAAGAGGAAGGCGAGAAGAAGGCGAGAGGAACGCGAGAGGAACATGAGAGGATGGCGAGAGGATGGCGAGAGGAACGTGAGAGGATAGTGAGAGGATGGCGAGAGGAACGTGAGAGGATGGCGAGAGGATGGCGAGAGGATGGCGAGAGGATGGCGAGAGGATGGCGAGAGGATAGCGAGAGGATAGCGAGAGGATAGTGAGAGGAACGTGAGAGGATGGCGAGAGGATGGCGAGAGGATAGCGAGAGGATAGTGAGAGGAACGTGAGAGGATAGTGAGAGGATGGCGAGAGGATGGCAAGAGGATAGTGAGAGGATAGTGAGAGGATGGGGAGAGGATAGTGAGAGGATGGCGAGAGGATAGTGAGAGGATGGGGAGAGGAAGGCGAGAGGAACGCGAGAGGAACATGAGAGGATGGCGAGAGGATGGCGAGAGGAACATGAGAGGATAGTGAGAGGATAGTGAGAGGATGGGGAGAGGATGGCGAGAGGAACATGAGAGGATAGTGAGAGGATAGTGAGAGGATGGGGAGAGGAAGGCGAGAAGAAGGCGAGAGGAAGGCGAGAAGAAGGCGAGAAGAAGGCGAGAGGAAGGCGAGAAGAAGGCGAGAAGAAGGCGAGAAGAAGGCGAGAGGAAGGCGAGAAGAAGGCGAGAGGAAGGCGAGAGGAACATGAGATGATCATGAGAGTAGTTTTGTAACTCAATAGTTGATCTACAATAAAGAGCAGCAGGGCTCTGAAGCCGGAAACACACAGGACACACCACACACACTGCTGAAATAAGCTTCTCCTCCGTCTTGGTGTTTACGGTGTTGAGTAAAATGCCACTGATTCATACAGAGACACATTTTCTAAACTCATTCCATTGAGACCAGAGACATTCTTGCACATGTGTCTGATCTACAAACCTACAATTCGGCCTGGTGTGATGGGGAGACCGAGAGACCGAGAGAGTCGTTTCTGTTCATTGAAGCGGCGACTTTACAATGCGACAGCTATAAAAAAGAGTCAATGTGACTCGCTGGAATAAATACGGTGCAAAACAAACCCATATGTTAACTGCACACTGGTCTGCTTTCTGAATACTGAATTAAATCCCACTTCAGGCGAGACATTTCAGACAGAAATAAGGATTTTGTTCATTTTTTTCCAGATTTTTAAAAGATAAATTGCATCTACAGAATGTCTTCTCTTAAACTGTAATAATAAAATAATCAGAATTCAACAGTAATATGTTTATTTAATATTTAATGTGTTTTCCCAACTGTGAAAAAGTTTTTAAGCCCCGCCCACTTCACAATGAAAAGCTTGTTTCCTTTGATTAAAAAAAATCATTTTTTAATATATATATATATATATATATATATATTTTCAGAAACAAAAATCTCAAGTTTTACATGTTCATTCCTATCTATTAATTAGAAATTTATTACACAAGAATTTATCAAAATATTTGGGTTTATGAAAGATTTTATACTGGAAAAAAAAAAAGGTTTAAAAACTATTTTAACAACAGTGTCTGGTTTTTTTTTTTTCTGTTCGGCATCACGCTGTTAAAAGAAGACAAAATATTCTAAACTTAAGTTTTGGGGTTTTTTTTAGGTTTTCTTGGATAAATGATAAAATTTAGAAAATAAATGAAATCAATTTTCATAATAAAAGTAGGTAGAATTATGCATATTTAATTAGATGAACCTTCATTTACATAAATAAATTCAAATATTTCGGAAAAGTCCGTACTACAGAAAGATCTCAGAACTGATCATAAAATCTAAAATTGCATAAAAAAAAATATTTTCCCGTTATTATGACCTTCTTTATTAAACAATAAAACGAGAGATAAAACTTTTGGCTTTGTCAGGTATGCAAACATAATTTAAAAATTATATTTTTAAAGTTCATATTCAGAAGGATATTGAAGAGGGATTTGTTAATTTTGATTATAGATGGAAAATGGCTTAGAAAATAAAAACATCATTATTATTATTATTACTTTATTATTAAAAATAAAGTAAGAGGATATTCTAACAATGTATTACTAAACAAAGCCTTTTCCCAGAGAGTTTATTTATAGAGAGAAGAAAAATAATTTATTCTTTTTTTTTTTTTTTGCTGTTTTAATAGCTATGCAAATTTATGAATTTTTAATTAGATGAACTCTCATTTGCATAAATATTTTTTTTTAATCCCAGTCCAGAAATACTTGTAAGAATTGCAGCAACCAACAGGCAAAGATTGTGATATCTATAATTAATAATAATAATAATAATAATAATAATAATAATAATAAAAAATTGTCCTAGTCTCTTTATTTAAGCAAAATAAACCCAATTAATTAGATTACACTCCTAAAAACATATTTCCAAACCTCTAAAATAGTACTAAACTCAAATCAGTTGCTACTTGAAAGCTAAATAAACTAATAAATTAAGTAATTTGGACATTTTCTTTAAAACAGCACATTAATAATAATCATGATGATCTCCATAACAACCAAACACTGCCTCGCTAGCTAGCTCGCTAAGTCGCACCTAAACCCTTTATATTTCATTTACTTATTTATCACACGCGTGCCAACGTCTATCAAGCGTCTGCATTAGTTACTACAAGCATGAAAATTTCGCTGAAGCCTGCTGCTCTGAGGTTTAAATATCTCTAACACACATAAACACTTACTTGGTAATGGACATGGTGTGTTTTGGCCTCTCCGCGCAGGCACACTGCGGCTCCTTCTTCTCCACATCAAAGCACCTCTCCGATTTCTGTATTCGTCCACCACGGACCAATCAGAGCTCAGAGATTACAGACAAGGCGTGGCCAAATCCCGGAAACGTGCTGGGGCAACATGCGTGCGTTCCTCTACGTGACCTCTCGTTCCAAGGCCCACGTTGGTAGCTGTCGTAAGCGCCTGATTAAAAAGTCACGCTGTACGTACATTAAGTGGGTTTAAAGTAATGCCCCTTACCCGAAAAATACTAAAAGGGTTCTTTAATGCTTCTTTGATAATTAAGGGTTTTACTTGGGACATTTTCTTTTAGGAAAACACGTTTTCTACATAGAACCTTTAAGGGTTGCACCACCTTGCTGAAAATCAGTTTAGTGTGATCAGCTACTAGCTGCTACAACACTGGTCAAACTGGTTGAAAAGAAAACAGTACTAATGCTACACCATAGACAACATAATTTTAAGAAAATAACACAACAATAAGGCAATTAGCACAATATTTCCAAACATTTATTTATCATTTTAGTTAGTTGATACTGATTTTGTTAATATGTTAAAAACTGTTGGATTTATGTTAGATTTTATGATGGAAAATGATGTTCTTTGTTAAATAATAAAACAAGAGGCTATTCTAACCAACCATTCTCTGAAGACTCCACATCTAAAGACTAGATTTTTGGTTTTGTTAGGTATGTAAATGTGTGCATCTATACATTTGCATGTTCTCCCTGTGCTTTGGGGGTTTTCTCCAGGTACTCTGGTTTCCTCCCCAGGTCCAAAGACATGCATTGTAGGCTGACTGGCATTTCCAAATTGTCTATAATGTGTGTGATTGTGCCTTGTGAGGAGTTGGCACCCTGTCCAGGGTGTCCCCTGCCTTGTGCCCCGAGTCCCCTGGGATAGGCTCCAGGTTCCCCACGACCCTGTGTAGGACATGCGATACAGAGAATGGAAGGATGGATGTGTGCAGATTTAATTAGATGAAGCCTCATTTGCATAAAATAAACAAGTAATTTTAATGCAAACAATCCTTGTAAGAAAACAGTAAAGATTAATTGTAATATCTGTTTTTTTTTTTAAAGCCTTAGTCTAATTGTCGTGTCTTGATGTAGGATGCCAGAAGAAAAACATGTTTGAACTCGGAAGATTATATCTATTTATACTCAAACCTTATCAGTAATTTAGTTACTTTAGCAACCCCTGCATCTCAGTAATGAATAATTAGACAGGGCTGTATATTAACTCTGAATGTTGCCCATTATGAATTATGCTGGCATAAGAACTTTATCAGGAAAAGATCAATCCCAGGTAACGTGGAGTCCCTCATGTTTATTACTAGGTTAATAAAACATTAACATACTGTATACTATGGTGGCTCAGAGATTAAGATTCATTTACCTTTCACATATCCTGGTGGGGGGTTGCAATGGCAACAGGCTGAAAAGGTCAGTCCATACTTCTCTATCCCTAGCCACAGATTCCAGCTCCTTTTGAGCATCCTTAAAAGGTGTTCAAACTACTTCTACCCACGGGTCTCTCCCATCTCTTCAGGGAAGCTCACTCTTCCAGGAGAGAACCATAGCCTTGGACTTGGAGCTGGTGATTTGCATTACATCTGATCTACAGACTCAGTGTTATATGTACAATATGTGTACAGGTTTTCTGGTTTGCTTTTAAAAATAGAAAAGAAAGAAAAGCTTCATTACTGTTCAGTTTAATTATTTAAGCTACCAGATTACTTATATGTAATATGTAGGTTCATTTCAGCTGGTGAAAAAACAGAGAAGTAATAAAATACTGTCATGTTGTGGGAGATCTGATTAACCAGAACAATGCATTGTAAAAGCAAAACTTCTTAACCTTTATCACAATCTCTATTAGACAAAGGAAGACGCCAGAGTTTCAGCTGTTATTTAAGTAGTGCTGTACAGTAAAAGTTCATCTTGTCCTCATAATCCTTTGTGTCTGAGACTCAGAACAGATCATAATGTCGCCACTGGCTTGCTCATTAGGGATAAATTCACAGTGATAAATTCAAATATTTACAATATATTTTTTGTGAATCCATTTATTTCTGTAAAGCTGCTTTGTGACAATGTCCATTGAATTGAATTGAATTGAATTAATGTCCTGAACCTGTAAAAAGGAGACTAGGGCAGGATAATCATATGCTAATCACACTCAGTCATCACACTCCTCACAAAAACAATCCGTGTAAACAAGTGTGTGAGTGTAAAATCTTTCCCATATATTCTGTGTATAGACAATAAAGATTCCATACTCACACTTACTGGCCACTTTTCTAGGAATACCTACTAATACTGGGTCTGATCCCCCTTTGGTCTCAGAAGAGCCTCAGATCTTCATGGTATGGATTGCACAAAGTGTTGGAAACTTTTGCTCCATGTTGACATGACTGCATCACATAATCGCTGCAAATTTGTCAGCTGTACATTCATTCTGGGAGTCTTTCATTTTACCACATCCCTAAGATGTGCTCAAATCTGGGGAGTTCAAGGAACCAGTCTGAGATGACTTGTGCTTTGTGACTGGTCGATTTAGCCATTAAAAGATGGGTAAATTGTGGCCATTAAGGGATGCACATGATCAGCAGTAATACTCAGAGAGCCTGATGCATTGAAACAAGGCTCAGTTGGTATTGGGGTGTCCAGTGTTTGCCAAGAAATCATTCCCCACACCATTACACAACCACTGGCAACCTGAACTCTTGATAAAAGGCAGGTTGTGTCCATAGATTCGTGCTGTTAATGCTAAATGCTGGCCCTAACATCTGCAGCAGAAATCGAGATTCATCAGACCAGGCAATGTTTTTTCCAAACTGGAGAAACAGAAATACAGAAAAGTGTCCAGTTTCTGTGAGCCTATACCCACTATATCCTCAGATTCCTGTCCTTGGCTGACAGGAGTGGAACCCAATGTGGTCTTCTGTTGTTGTAGCTCATGCACCTCAAGTTTTGAGTTGTGGCTTGTTCTGAGATGCTTTCCTGCTCACTATAGCCTTTCTGTTAGCTCTGGCCATTCTCCTCTGGCCTCTTCCATAAAGAGAGAACTGTGGCTTACTGTTTTTTTTTTTTTTTTGATTTCGCACTATCCTGAGTAAACTCTAGAGTATCATTAACTGAGGCTGTTGACCTGCACCTGCATGATTTTAGGCACTGCACTGCTGCCAGGTGACTGGTTGGATAATCGCATGAATGTGAAAGTGTGCAGGTGTTCCTACTAAAGTGGCTGGTTTTATATGCAGTATACTGAACAAAAACTCACTGTAGTGTCTCCAGTTTAAAGTGTGGATCTTTAGGTAGATCAGAGAACAGTTTCACTCCTGATTCTCCTGTTTTATTATATTTTAGATTCAGTTCTCTTAGGTGTGATGAGGGGTTTGACCTCACAGCTGAAGCCAGAGCAGCACAGCCTTCATCTGTAATATTGCACCATTCCAGCCTACAGAAAGAAGGAGAAAAAAACTCACATTTTACAGATCCCCTAACCTCAGCAACCAAAAGGAAAGCCTTTTGCCTCTTTTATTATTATTTTTTAAAGCTGCAATTCTATTTCACCCCGCCTAACAGCGAGGGATTGCTGTTTAACAATTAGATACAAGTCATCCACAAGTCATCCATTGTCAATGGCTGTCTGTCCCTTTATGCTTCTTGCCTTGTACACAGGCCAGAACTTTTTTGTATGTCTCTCTGCACAACAGCTGTGCATTTCTGCCTCTACCACTCAACAACTGATTCTGCCAACATTGCAAAGAATTCAGTTATCAGACCACAGAGTCTTGCTTTTGGCACCAAATGCCTTCTCAGCTTCCTCCTCTCTCAGATCTGTTGTCTGTGCTGTCTGTAACAGTTCAAGAGAAGCTCCTGAATGTGGAGACCCCCAGTACATTGTATGTACATAGTACATTTACTTAATGGACCCAGTGCACTGTCCAGTGAATAATGCTAGTTTTCTGCAGGGAATCTATTGACCTCACAGTTTTCCATGAAGGGAAACCTGCGGGGAGTTCCTTGTTATGCCCAGTGCATGCCCTCTTATGTGGAGTAGACAGTGGCAATTCAATCATCAGATCAATTGTGTGTCTATGGGAGGAAGGCATGGGAAGTACCCCTCTCTAAGCAGAAACTGGCCCACTTGGTGGTGGATGTCATCATATCAGCCTATAGGCAGTGTCATTGCACGAGGAGCTTCTCCTCTTCATGCATAGCATAGCATGCATAGTTAACATTGCATGCACAGTTAACATTGCCTCTTCCAGGCCCTTCTAGTGCAATGAGTATGGTGCTCATATCCAAACCTAGCCAGTCAGTCGTAGGTTAAGTCAGTTCCTTGTGACATTGTGTTATATACAGGTGTTATACCCATCCCTGGCAATTAGGAGGGGTGAAGTTTAATGCAAGTTATATCCGTTACTGTGATTATGTCAGCAACAAATAACCATTTTGGTGTCCTGTCCCCTATGACCAGCGCTGACCTAGCAGAAACTCTGGAAGGTTTCAGGGACAGATAGCTGTTGACAATGGTATTTTACATTGATGACTGTCACCACATGTTTTTGGGGTAAGGTCTTGGTGCACACGCACAAAAACACACACATACAAATTATGCTCCTTAGTCCTTGAAGTGTACGTAAGAATGCAAAGATAAATAAATAAATTAATTAATTAATTTAAAAAAAATCCAGAATGCTGTATTTCTATTTCATTGTTTGTCACTTTTGAATTATATAAAACAAAAACACAGAAAGCAGATTTAAACAGTCTGGCTAACTATTGCAATAACTGCTATCTTATTAAAATTATACTACATGTCAGATAATATTTTATTTATCCATGTAACAGCCATATAACAGAGCTGCACAATGTAAAAGTTTGAAGATGATCTCCGGTTTACAGTATGGATTCTCCAGTCCAGCAGAGAGCAGCATCACTCCTGTATCCTGCAAGTTATTGTAACTCAGGTCCAGTTCTCTCAGATTGGAGGCGTCTGGTCTGAGAACTGAAGACAGTATTCTGTAAGATTACGACCACACATACTGGGAAAGAAATGATGATATGTATGATGATCAGTAACATCTGAATGAGTGTGTGTGCGTTGGGGTGGTGGGTAGTAAAGTTTTTATATTATGATGGCAACCAGAAGTCTCCACAAGGATAGGAATGTCTGACAGTCTTTACCTCATGGGGACATTTAGCCAGTCACCATGAGGGAAACTGCTTTCTCTACAGTTTTTATTTGAAACCCTTTCTAATTACTGATATACAACTTTTCTTATTTACTTACTCTCTGAAAGTCTTGGGGATCTCTCCCTCTCTGCTTCATGTGTATATGATTATTTTACGGGCACGGTCTGATCACTGAAATCATCTTTCTGAGGATCACTGAACCCTTGTACCTCTATTACCTGGTCTACACACTCAGGAGGCATCTGACTGGCTGCTCCTGGTCGAGAGGTTTTCCAGAGGAGAGCAGAGGGAAGCAGATTCCCCTTGATGAGGTTCATCAGGAGCACATCTCATAAACTTTCTGTTCTGGAAAATTCGAAGAAGCTGAAATTCATCTAAACCATTGTAGATGAAGAATTAAATTCAGCTCCCTAAATGGAAATGGAAACATGAAGGTGATGCTTTTCCTTCAGTCCAGTCCAGAATGAACTTCTGCACAGAGATGGTTTTTCCAACTCCAGAAATTCCTTTAGTCTCCTCAAGACGATCGAAATACGGATTTGATTAATATTTATGGTTATGGTTAATTAGCGGAAATAACCGCATTAAATCTGTGATTCCTACAGGTTACCCATAACGCTAATTAACCATGATGCTGATGCAAGTAGATAAGGTAGATAAAGCAAAAATACAGCCTTCATCCTTTTTGGACATTCATTAGACACAACATATAACCACCTAAAATACAGACTCTAACTGACTTGTTCAGATTTTACTTCTTTAGGGGTCTGAAAACAAAGAGAGCCTTCAGAAATCTATACCGTACAATCACAACTGCACAAAACACACCAATACATGTACAAACAGATGTTTAACCCTCTATGGCATGAATTTTCATTTTTTGGGAAAAAAAATATTTAAGCCCATTTTTTTGGGAGCTTAGGGGTCCCTGATAACATATCCATTATAAAATGTGTTCCCTCCCACCCCTGAACCAGATATTGGTTTGTTGCCTCAGGGCAACAATGTGCTATGAGGGTACTGAAACACCAAGGTTTTCTATATAAATGGAATAAGGACAACAAGCAGTATATGTACTAGAAAAAGTTATATTTTGACAAACATTAACCACAAATGGTTCGAAACAATCTCAAACTTCAAACAATCAAATAAACAAACTACTACTTATTATAACTAACACCTCTTGTATAACGGTTTCTAACATTTCAATTATTCATTCTAACATTTCATTTCAACATATAAACCAACGTCCAAATGACTGTGTGTGTGTGTTTATGTGGGTTATTGGTTGTTGTTTGAATCAGTGCTTATCTTTTTGATCTTCTCCTCTGATCTTCTCTGATTTCCTATTCTGTGTGAAATCTCAGAAAGCAGTTGCTGGTGGATGTAAAACCGAGGTGGACATCACATTTCCAGCACTTGGCTTTTGGTGTACCTGTGCACCCTGGTACCTTGCATCTCCCCTTCTTTTCAGCCATAATCATCCAGTGGGCTGTGGCATCCAGGCGCACATCAGGGCCTGGAATTGGAGCAGCGGGTCCTTTTCTCCTCTTTTCCTCATACTCACCAGCAATTGTGGAACAGGGATGACCTTTCTTGCGCTCCAGGCTCTTTCCACTTTTGCAAAGGCATTCAGCGATGTATGACTTGAAGATATACAGCTTCATATGTTCATTCTTTCTCATGCCAGTGCCTTCACAATCTCTTCGGTAGAGCAGCCAGGTGGTGATGATGATCATATCCAGTAAGTGGAACACCAGCCGGTGGTACCACTTCTTTGATCTGATTTTGTTCCAGTACAGTGTAATCAGTGAATCAAGCAGATCCACCCCACCCATATTCCTGTTGTATTCATTCACCACAGCAGGGCAGGGGACTTTGGTGATCATCTTTCACTTGTGATCCCACCTGTCAACCTCGATGCCTGGGTGGGCTCCAGCGTAATCACTGAGAAGAGTCACTGAGCGATTATCGTACCACTTTACAACATGCAAAGTGGTTTCTCCAACCATGGCCATCTTCTGTTCAAAAGATCCACGCCCGGCTCTCTTTAGCTCAGCATCACACATCAAGTTGACTCCTGGTAGTCTGTTGCCACGAACAGTACCAGTGCAGTGAATTCCCTGCTGAGCCAGTGTAAGCACAAGAGGGACACTGGTAAACCAGTTGTCCAAAAAAAGCTTGTAGTTCATTTGCTTGGGTATAGGCTGGGCCAGACGGAGGACAATGTTGCCACTTGCTCCTACATCTGCTAGCTCGGGGGGTTGTACAACTCTCCCTGTGTAGATTTCTAAGTTGTGCGGGACACCATCAGAGCCAGCCAAGATGAATATCTTGTAGCCCTATTTCTTTGGTTTTGATGGCAGGTATTGTTTCAGTCTATTTCTTCCCTTGAATGGGACCATCTGCTCATCAACAGCCAGCTTCTCACTCATTGGGATTGACGTCAATTTTGAGGTTAGATGAGTAACCAGTGGGCGGATCTTCATTATCCTCCTGTCTGTCTTCATTGTTAGTGAAGTGCAGGTATTTTTTGATGGCCCCCCATCTATTCAGTGTCATGGTGTCAGCTACTTGGGAAACTCGGCAGGCTTTGTTCCAAAACATGCAGGTGCCTGGTAAAAGAAACAATGTACACCACAATACCCAGGAATTGCTCCAATTCTTTTACAGTGAGGTTAAGCGGCTTGTTTGAATCACATTGTATTGCATAAAGATTTGTCTGCTCTACAATAACTTCCAGAATGTCTTCAGGGGAAAACTGCTTGAAGTACTGGATGGGGGACATGATATTTTCAGATCTTGGAACCAGGCCGTGCCATTCTGGGTAAGCAGAGAAGCATGCATTGTGGGGTGTTCTCCACCGGGGTAGGCATGGAACATTGACCTCTGCTACATCTTCATCCTCAGACTCAGTCTCATTGTCAACAGACAGGCATTCTCCTAAAAAAGAAAGCAGGAAGCTTGTATGTGTCATACACCCTTCATCATATGACACGTATGCAAACAAACACACACACACACCACACATACACATGTACACACATTACTTTGCTGACTGATCCCTCAAACCTGATTCAGGGATCCAGTCTTCCTGACTGTCCTCAAGCTCACTCTCCTCATTGTCACTCTCCTCAAGCTCACTGTCCTCACTGTCAGAGGGAATGACCCTAAGTGCTCGATCTTGTTCCTTCCACCCATAAAATGTTCTTGTGTCCATTTCCTTTAAGTATCAGTAGATAGTAAAAACATTGGTGCGACTGTCATTGCGCTCAAGTCATGTCAGAAAGATTGTATTTACGAGCTGAACACACATGAACGCCACCACACAGTCATTATTATGGGTGGGAAGCAATGGTGGATGCAAAATGTTTTCAGTCATGATAAATTTCTTTCTGAATGCTGACAGTACAGTGTAGTTTGTACGCATTATGTGTACTGTTAATGAAGAAGAGAGATAAAGTTTGCCAGAAAGCAGTACTCATTTAGCCCGTTTATGAGCTGAAAGGCTTGAATGACCAAACTACTTTTCCCATCATTCTCTGTGGCAATAATAATAATAATAATAAATATAGCTGCAAGCAGCAATGAAGGGGCCAAGCATGTCAAGGCCACCAAGCAGACAAAACACAATCAAGTACAGTGGATGGATCACTGTAAATTGTAAACTATTTGTAGGGTAGTGTTCCATAAAGTGACTGATGCAGCTTTGTAACGTGCAGGCGTGCAATGTTTTTGAGTCGTACTGGGTTAGGTGTTTGACGAGCCCAAGTGAGCGTTGGGAGGCAGCAGGGTGTTGAGTCATCTGACTGCCTCAGGGAAGAAACTGTTGTGGAGTCTGTTGGTGTTGGCAC
Source organism: Pangasius sanitwongsei (assembly GCA_037576675.1). NCBI lineage: Eukaryota > Metazoa > Chordata > Actinopteri > Siluriformes > Pangasiidae > Pangasius > Pangasius sanitwongsei. The sequence goes on along the minus strand of CM075003.1, from coordinate 29,379,151 downwards.
AGATGCTCCTGTACCTTCTGCTGGATGGCAGGAGGGTGAAGAGTGCACGAGAGGGGTGAGAGAGGTCATCTGCAATACTGGTGGCTTTGCGGATGCAGCAATTGTTGTATGAGGTGTCGAACTACAAAAGTCTCCATACATAAAGGAAATGAACACTTTTTTAGCAAAATTTAACTTTATTCACAAAACATCCTCTACATGATTGGCATTTCTTTGTAAACATACACGGAGTCCTCTCTCCCACTCATGATGAACTTGTGTTAATAAATTAAGTGTTAATTTCTCTTGTGTATGCAGACTTTTGGTGCACCCTGTAATTTGTTCACAGTTATGATCACAAATCTTATATAAATTGTTTGTAAGCATTTGCAAAAGAATAGGATTAAGGGTCTCATGTCTCCCTCTACTGGCAGGAATAATCAGTGCATAATTAGGTCCCAACATTTTTAGTGGTCCAAATCTTCAAAAATATCAGTGTAACCTCCAGAAACTGCCAAAAAATTCCACAAATAGAGTCTTAAAATTAAAAGATTTTATTGCGTGACAGAATTGAAGCACACGGCAAGGCAAAATCATTGGCTGAGATACATTATCATATATTATTCTTCATTTAATGATGGTACAGGCTACAACCCAATAACGTTCAGTAATGAATATTCATGAAATTAGATAAGACACATCATCTTGTTTTCATTATTTTGTCCAAGTGAAAGACTAAAATCTTCCACAAACCCAGCACAATTTACACTGTTTTCACGCACTCAATCCTTTAGTAAATCGTGGCATTAGAAAGTTCAGCGATCTTACGTCAGTAATGTTAGAATGATCTTAATCTCAGTGATCCCCTTAGTAATGTAGGTTATATCGCACTTTTATTTAGAAAATTGGTTGAACAAACAGGAAATCTTTTACTGCTGAGGGAGGTCATGAAAACCTAGCTCAAAGGACTAAGCTTACCTAAGCTAAGCCATCACCAGCACACAGCTAAACCAAATGGATGACTGAAAATTGGATTGTTTATCCGAAAAATTATGCCACTTTGGTACTCCCAGACATGATTCACCAGTTCTGTCTGCTCTGTGTGGTATTAGGGGCCTAACCAATTTGGAAGTGATCCACCTAGAGGCGATTCTAGGGACTGTGAGGGCCCCAGGCATGAACATGCTAGCGGCCCTCCAGGCATTTCTATCCCTTTATTGTCATATTAACTAGATGACTTTATAAAGTATCAGAAATTCACCAAAAAAAAATTAAAAATAAATGAATAAAATAAAAATTAGAATGTAAACAGGATACTGTTGGTAAAGTGTTAACTTTTATACTCTGTATATACTTTAAAAGACCAAGCTATCAAGACAATTTGAACAAAATAACAGATTTCTGATGACAAAGAAAGTTAGTTAAATAATTAACATGTGCTCCAACACATGAGCCAACACCTAGCTAGCTACTTTCTTAACAAAATGATGTTGGGCTAGTGTTACATTACTTTATGGCTTAGCCTACATTTGTCATTCATAATCATTTCGTTATTAGATTATCTCCATCACTTACCACAGTTCTAATTCCTCTTTTCTTCTTCTTTTTGCTTTCTCTTTTGTTCTGTCTTCAAGACAGGCAAGTTCTCTTCATTTTGAAAAGCACAAGAATTCAAAATAAACTTGCGGGAAATGCGGGACTTATGCTTTAGGGAGTTCCTGATATAGAGTTGTACATTACCCACTGGAGGATTTGGGGGATTTATGCTCTTTAAGATATGATATTTTCATGGACTTAGGCTCAGCCTTCAGGGGGCCCCCTCAAACCAAACTAGGAGCTCCAAGCAATTGACTGCTTTGCCTGTCCTGTAGCTACACCCGTGGATTCAGCCAGTGAACAGGAGGAAAATGGTCCCAGAACATATAAACACACCCGTGCAGAATACTCTGAACTGCTATTTAGTGCATACCCATAAACAACAGTCAGAGTTTTGCTTCCTAGGACTCGAAATCTTGTTGAGGCAACCTGCTTATCCATGGGGACAAACTCCATCTTCAAGGGCCTAGGCTGGGACAGGTGAGTATCCCCACACTCGCCTGAGGCTTATCTCCTGTGGGATCTCCATAGCAGGAGAGACACCACCCCCAATCAAGATGTTTGGTACAAGTGCCCATACTTTGTGGCCAAGTGTATCTAGTCCATATCTCATATACTAACTTTTCTCTCCTGCTCCACCAGTGAAGCAACATTCCCAAAGCCAGTTTCCATACCTAGGGTTTGGTCCATCTAAGACCATCCATCACATGCCTGCCTTCTGACTAGCATTACACCTGACCTCCATCCTTCATCATACAGTTGGTGATCAGGTTACATGGATGGCCTCCAGGGGTGGGCCTTGGTAACCCTAACCCAGGCAGGGTACACTTAGACATTTTGTACCTTTCATGGGGTTCTTATTATTGTCCTTTGTCTAATCTCTCCCCTTAGATCTGTTCAGTAAGGGTGACCCTCCTGGTAGCTTTCAACTCCCAGTGACATAGCCCTGATGTTCACTGAAGTACACAAGCCCCATCACCAAAACAAGACCTTGATCCATGAAGAAGTGGTTAAGATTCTGTGGTAGTGACTTGAAGGTGGTGAGTTTAAATCCCAGGACTGTTCAGTGTTGGGGCCTTGAAAAAAAAAGTTAATACTCAACTTTGGACTGATTTTTGGCACTACTACATATAATTTTGGATAAAAGCACCTGCCATATGACTGTATGTACACACCCTATTACACAAACATTTTATGTAATGCTACAAATCTGTTTGAATGAGTTGGTTCATTGGTAGTTAATATTCTCATTTATATACAGGGTGTCCCAAAAGTCCCCGTATGTAGGAGAAATTAACACTTTTTTTTTAGCAAAATGTCTTCCACAATTTTTCATACTTAGTTTGAACACATATATATATATATATATATATATATATATATATAT
>CM075003.1:29331568-29361572 GCA_037576675.1 Pangasius sanitwongsei | reverse complement strand
GCAAGATGCTCAGTAACACTTACAGCTCATTTCCTTATCAAACTGCACACACTGCACCTGAGACACTGTTTTTTTAAAGCGAAGGATCGTCACATTAAATACTGACTTTGTTTCATTTATTAATGTTTACTGCTCTTTATAGTATTTTTTTAAATGTAGAAACATTTATTATCTTTATTTTTGAAGGCATCTTTGCTCTACAGCATTTCTTTGCATATGCCTAAGACTTTTGCACAGTACTGCACATGGATTTAAAAAAAAAACATGTAACTGTTGATATGGTGACATTTTCTGTAAGGAGATGTTTATTTAACATTTATGGAAGGAGTCTCCAGTGTCCAGACAGTCTTCAAGACAAGCTGGATTTTTTTTTTCCCGGCTTATTAAGTTCTAAAGAGAAAAAAGAGAGAACAGCTTTTATAACTGTGGTAACATAAGTGCATATAAATGGATAAAAAGTAAATGTCGTTCTGTAATAAATTTTAAAAATGTGTAATCTTTAGCAAATTGCTGTGGTATGAATGTATGTTACACAGGGTTGATAACAGTAACCCAGCTTCATCACACCACCCTCTTGTTGGTTATTTTCTTACAGCAGCACACCCTGTCATGTTTAATTCCTTACTTATATTAAGCGGTAAAACATTAAAATGCACATATTTGAGCAGGACTGGGTTTGCGTAAGAGATCTGAATAACATCTGTCTTGTTTATATAAAATCCGCTGATAATATAAGGTATTTGAAATAATGTTTTATTTACTCTCTTTTTTATCTTGGTCTTTTCTTTTTTGCAGATATCTCACTTTACCTCACTGTCCAGGCAGGAGGAGATTCAGAAACACACTACTGATGGCCTCCCGTTTTTCTCCATCACCTACGTCCTTGCAATTGCGTTTTCAATAATATCATGTATGCGGTAAGTAGGTTATTGAGAACGGTTCTGAAATCGGTCCAAATCACCCATGACCAAATCAGTACACGAAATGTTAATGAAGCACCTGTGTGCTGTTAATGAGAAGGAAAAAAGAGACAAAGAACCACATTAGAAACACATACAGACCTGCATTAACATCATAGAAAACTATAAGATTATGTCTCATTAGATTATGTCTCATACTCTTCCCAACACATATTCACCTCCTTTGGTCCAGAATAGATGTGGAACAACCCCAAAACAAGTTCATTTCTGTTCTCACTTACATGATAGCAGCTATAAAAAGTCGTTTCTTCACCGCCACCTCTTTTCTCTCTCTTGAAGGTAACAAGACAAAACAAAAAACAAACAAAAAAAAAACCAGCTTGTTATGCTACCGAGAAACAACAAAGCATAAACTCCTCTGTCTAGAAATTTTTGGACAACTTACAGCTCTACCTCTGAGTTACAAAGTTCTAACACTGGCGACTCCTTCCATAAATATTAAATACAGCAAACTTCACCATTTCAATGATTAACTAATGTGAAGTGAAGTGAAGTGAAGTGACGTGTGGTGACCCATACTTGGAATTTGTGCTCTGCATTTAACCCATCCAAGTGCACACACACACACCGTGAACACACACCCAGAGCAGTGGGCAGCCTTTTTAGCTGCGGCGCCCGGGGAGCAGTTGGGGGTTCGGTGCCTTGCTCAAGGGTCTCACCTCAGTCGTGGTATTGAGGGTGGAAGAGAGCGCTGGTCATTCACTCCCCCCCACCTACAATCCCTGCTGGACCTGAGACTCAAACCCACCACCTTCAGGTTCACCTTCGGGTTACAAGACCGACTCTCTAACCACTAGGTCACGACTGCCTCCAATAATAACACGTTTTTAATTAATACGATTACATGGAGCATCCACCAGACGTTAGAAGTTGCTGTGTAAATTGTTACTATAGAAAAAATAACAAATGAGGACGAGTGCATTAATATAAGCCTGAGCTACCGTCAGAGCTGCTCTTACAGAAAATCAATCAGCGCCTTCTCATCAGTGAGATTTGAGAAGTCTTCATGTGAATGCGGCAATTTTAATGTTCTCTACCTGTCTTTTAGATTGGATAACGTGAGGAACAGGCTGTGGGTGGCGTTTGTGGGTGTCCTTTCTGCTGGACTGGCCGTCATCAGCAGTTTTGGCCTGTTGCTGTACGCTGGAGTGCCGTTCGTCATAACTGTGGCTAACTCACCTTTCTTAATTCTGGGTAAGATATACAGAATACAGAAACATTAAATATAAAAGCACCAGGTGTACTCATATTTAAAATAAAATAAAAACACTATTTGAAAAAAGGTTCCTCGTGTGTTATTTGGATAGTTAAGGGTTCCTAAAGAGATTCTACAAAGATCTCCTTCTGATAGAGAAATACACTGTTGTAGCTTTCCACATACAGCAGGCTCTTTAGGGGGTCTACCAGAGGGATAAACTGAAGAACCCTTAAAATGTCTAGATCAAACCTGCAATAGCGTCTGGTGATCAGAATTATACATTGGCTAAACAAGTCATAAGCTCTTTAAATTCTTCTTCTTCTTCTTCTTCTTCTTCTTCTTCTTCAAATCATTCCAGCATACTTATGGTTTCTTAGGTTTGTTCCTCTTAGAAAATCCTACAATAGAGGGCTTCCTTTCCAGAGAGGGTTTTAAGCAGAACCCCTTTAAAAGACTCAGAACCCTTAACTTAAGCACTTAGACTAACTTAGACTGAGTGTCTCAGGTGACACACTCACTACACTCTTTTTTCAGATTTTCATCATCTATGTATATATTCATTCATACATTCATACTTACACTGTCTTAATAAAAAAATAGCAAAACTCAGCAAAAAATGTCACTGTTTTTTTGATAGTGTTGAAAGTGGAAGATGTAAATTAATTGAATAATTTAACTAAAATTAGTTACTGCTTGAGTAGAAGGAATGTCAGAAATAGATCATGCTCCAGATTTTTTTAATGAGTTGTCCTTGAACCACACTTGGTTAACTTTTTGAGCTGTCTCTGCCTCACAGGCATTGGTGTTGACGATATGTTCATCATGCTGGCCAACTGGCAGCAGACCAACGTCAGAGACAGTGTTGAGAAGCGAATGGCAGACACTTATAAAGAAGCCGCCATGTCCATTACTATCACGACACTCACCAACGTGCTGGGCTTCTACATCGGCCTCACGAGTGACTTCGCATCCGTCCAGATCTTCTGCCTCTACACCAGCACGGCCATTATATTCTGTTTCCTGTACAACATCACCTTCTTTGGAGGCTTTCTAGCCCTCAATGGGAGGCGAGAAGCTGGGAACCGACACTGGCTGACCTGCTTGAGGATTCCACTTGAGAGTCCGGTGAGTAGATCCAAGGCGTATGCCCTCTGCTGCACAGGAGGAGACTATGACCGGCAGACTGGCACAGAGAAAGAGCAGCCAGTTAATCATTTCTTCAAAAAGTACTACAGCCCCATTCTTACCAAGACACCAACCAAGGTGTGTGTGATATTCCTGTATCTTGGGTATCTCGCTGCTGGGATTTATGGGTGCTTCCTTTTGGAACAGGGGATCGAAATGAAACATCTAGCAGCAGACGACTCCTACGTAATCGAGTTTTATGATGATGAGAACAAGTACTTTTCTAGTTATGGCCCAAACGTCATGGTGGTAGTGACTGAGGAGTTTCCATACTGGGATAAGTTCAGAAGGTCTGAGCTAGGCCGCTGCATGGAAGACTTCAACAAGCTCCATTTTGTTGACAAAGATCTGTATACCTCTTGGCTTGACTCTTATGTGACGTTTATTCAAAACACAGGACAAGACGTAAACAATGAGACCATTTTTAAAACCAATCTGCCAAACTTCTTCAACCTCCTACCTGAGTTTGAGCAAGATGTGAACATCGTGAACGGCACAATCATCGCCTCTCGTTTTTTTGTGCAGACTATAAACATTGTCAACGCTACTATGGAGATAACGATGTTTAACGAGCTTAAAAACACAGGTGAACACTGTAGAGCGGCAAAACTATTGGTGTTTCATCCCATGTTCATCTACTTAGACCAATACACCGTGATAGTGAGCAGCACTGTTCAGAACGTGGGTGTCACTGCAGTTGTCATGCTGGTCATCTCGCTTATCTTGATCCCCAATCCTCTGTGCTCTCTCTGGGTCACGTTCTCCATTGGCTCGGTCATCACCGGGGTCGCTGGCTTCATGGCATTATGGAAAGTCAATCTAGACTCCATTTCCATGATCATTCTGGTCGTGTGCATTGGTTTCACTGTTGACTTTTCAGCCCATATTTCCTATTCCTTTGTCTCCAGCAAGAAAGAAACCGCCAACGAGCGCGCTATTGACGCCTTGTTTTGTTTGGGGTATCCTATACTGCAAGGCGCTTTGTCCACCATAATAGGAGTCTTGGTGTTAGCCGGCTCCAAGAACCACATCTTTCGAACATTCTTTAAAATCATGTTTCTTGTCATGGTGTTTGGTTTGCTGCACGGCATCGTGTTCATCCCGGTCTTCCTCACGTTATTTTCCTGCAGCTCGAACAAACGTCATGACAATCGCAAGGCTTGCAATGAGGAATACTCGACACAGAAAATGAGGACAACACAGACTCAAATATATGCCACTCAAAATTCTAACCAATGGTCAGGAGGAATGCATGACCCTGACTGTCCATGAAAATCAAAACAAAAATGTAGAAACATTATTGTACATACTGTATGTAGACTATGTTTGTAATGTAGCTAATTTTGGTCAGTAATGTTGCTACAAAAGCAAAGCTATTCATTTAACTGCAATAAATCAAATAGCTTGTAAATAGTTACATTTATTTTCGCTTTCAGTTGTGGATTAGCATAGAAAACACACTTCAATGTACTTTAATGCAGCTAAACTATACTTCTTAAAGCTTCACTGTTACGTGGATAACACTGAATACACTGAATACTGTATTTAGAAAGATGTTTTTCTGTTAAGCTGATATTTCATATAATAAATGAAAGGAACCAAGACTAACTCTTAACTAAGTTTATTCTGATGTCTAAATTCATTTGTGGAAAAAAACAACAACATAACACTCCTGACAACACAACCTCCTTACCTTTAACATTGAAACAATTACATATAAGCTGTCTTTACGAAGTTTCAATCCATAGATCACAGACTCAGTGTCCCTGGTTTTATACTGTCTGTGTCCTCGGGTTACTGTCTGTGTGGAATTTCATGTTCTCTCTGTGTCCATGTGAGTTATCTCCAGGTTCTCCAGATTCCTTCCACTGTCCAAAAATATGCTGCTAGGTGGATTGGCTGTCCGAGATTGCCCCAGGTGTGTGTGAGTGTTTGAATATGTGTGTGTGTGTGCATGTGTGTGCATTTGTGTGCTTGGTGCCCTGTAATGGTCTGGTGTCCCGTTCGGCATGAATTCTCCCACCTTGTACCCAGTGCTCCCAGGGTAGGCTCCAGATCCACTGCCACCCTGCCCAGGATAAAGCATTCCCTCATGTCTGAAACCTTGCTAGCTAAGTGTGATTTCTTCACACACTGAATGTGAAAATGTCATTAAGCTTTTGGATATTTAGGTGTTGTAGTGAAACAGACATTAAGCCTAATCAACTCAGTTTGTGATCAGATAATGGCTGTCAAAATGTCTGCTCCGTCACATCATCATCAAAACAGAGAGGACACAGCGCTCATACACTCTGTAGAAAGTTTTACTTTGTTAAAAAGGTCTAATAAAAAAGACATCGAAATCAACAAATTGAGGCAATACAACAGAAGTGAGTGAGTCAGTGAGTATTTTTCATTTTGTATTTTATTTAACCTTTATTCAGCCAAGTATATTTCGTTGAGATTAACAATCATTTTTTTCACGTGAGCAAACAAAGTTGCATCAAGCAAACAGACAAAGCAACGATACAATTCAGTTAGCATAACGTCTTAAAAATGTTGTATTATTTCCCCAGCAGTGTTAGCATGAGATCAGTGGAGTGGAGAGACGACGATGAGGCTCGTGTTTAAACACAGAGAATGACTTTTTACCTCAGGTGATGAGACAGAGACTGGTGCGGAAAAACAGTGCTGATAACTAAAGTGAGAACTCATGTCACATGGTAAAGTTAGTTGTTTTTCCATCAGTCGATCAGGTGACAAATGTAGAAGTACAGTATGTGTGGCGTCTTTCCGTGGAATTGAAATGAAATCTTAAAATGTGATTTTCTCCTGAAAATCAGAATATTAAATGCTAGAACTTTACTTGTGGTTGAGAAATGTGCAATAAGGAATCATATTTCCGTTCAGGAAAGCCTGTATATAGTAGTAAATGTCAGAATTTGACCATGTGAAGAGTTTCCCCCAGCCGCCACACATACGATCTGTCTATTGGAATAAAAAAAAAAAAAGCCCTAACAGTAATTTTGCTCTCACTCCATTTTTTGGTCCATTTTTCAGTTTTGTATTCACACATCACGTCACAAATGCTTCAATTATGGTTTCGTAAATTGGAGAAATAAACAGCCATCAACAACCAACCAATCAGGTCAAGGAGGTCTCTACTTGTTTCTACTGCATTAGCATTCAGGTGTTGTAGCCTAGGTGTGTGTTTTGGGGCATGGCTTTAAAGAAAACACTGAAGGAAGGTGGCATGACTTTATTAGCGGTTAAAGTTAGCAGCATGCTAGGGAATTATTTCCGTATTAAAACTTTACAGAACATAGCATTGGCATTGACGTTCTTATTTCAAACCTACATTAAGAATTAGATTGCGGCCTACACTCTAATTTGTGAAATGTGGAGCACAATGTACATGACATTTCTTTTCCACAGTAACCTGAGGGACATCTTGTTTCACCACCAGAGGTCACCATCTAAAGAATCCTAACCTGTTCCCATGGTTACCACTGATCAATCTTCTCCTGTTTGCAATTAACGCTCATTAATCCTTTTATTATCCCTTACAGAAAAGTCACGTGTGAAAGATCACACATGACATTCGCACATTTTAGACCCTTAGGTCATTCGATAATGCCAGATAATTCGATGCAGAGTGGGTTCACGACTTTTCTTTTGGGAAAAAACATTTAAACATTTTAAACATCGCCATAAATCACACACAGGTGTAAATGCACCCAAGACTTTAAAGCTGACCACATAAACCACGTCAGGTCTGATGTTAATGTTAATTAAATAAGTGCAAATCAATATGTCTAATAAACTAAAAACCTCTCTCAATACATCATGCCATAATGCACATAACCCATGACTGCCAAAATGGATGCCTTTTAAAGGAATTGAAAACAATTTTTCATGCAGCGTAGAACAACTGAACACAAGGAACAGCACAGGAAGTTGGTTGCGTGATGGTTTGAGTTTGTATATTTACATGTGATACAACAATTAGATTTCAATCATCTCTGGTTAACCATCAATCTGAAACAACCGGAAAGACATTCCAGACACCAGACGTATGAAACGAGGAGGTGTTTTTCAGGGTCTTAGTTGTTTATGTATTCTTTAGTGGGAACCTGAGATCTGATATATAATTTGAGTCCAGCGAACGATCTCTGATTGCTAGGCCACGAAAAATCCAACTGCTATTTTGTAGGACAATCTGATGCTGACGAAACTGAGACCTCTCTGGGGGAGGAAGGAATCGAGTAAAAAGCAAGACTAGCTCTTTCTAAATGGATTTTTTGGCCATATAGTCCTCGGGATCTGCTGTATGGAATGCTAAAGCACAAAATGTGTTTTAAATATTCATGAATCCATAAAAGTTTATGGGCACCATAGCGACAGGTCTGGGTTACGCAGCAGCCGAGGAGAGGAAGGAGGAGATCTGCTTGAACGTACAGTACTTCAGGATCAAGTTAATACGCTAATCCTAAACATTATTATTAGCCCCGCTTCAACATTATAAGACTAACAACACTCTTTTCATTGCAACGATCAAATGTTTCAACTGCTAACTAAGGCATGGATTGTTCAGAAATAAAGACATGTACAGTATATAACCACAAATAAATGCTAAGCATGGAATAAAACACTCTGTGTGGTGCTGTTGTAGAAAAACAATCAACAACGGGTGACATGATGAAGCGGCGCCACTGTTACCATTGTTACCCAAAGTTGATTCTTTTTTAATAAAAGGCAAATCCTGAAGTGTTTTATTCCTCTTATACTACAGCAATTTGTCAATAATTCAATTTTTTTATTAATTAAAGGACGTCACACTTTTTATCCATTTGTAGTTACATTTAAAGCTGGCACACAAGTTAGTTCCTGATTTCACTTACGTTATAGCAGCTATAAACAGTCATTCCCTCACCAGCTCCTCTTTTTTTTCCCTCTCTCTTGAAGTTAATAAGACAAAAAAAAATCAAGCAGCTTGTCCTCTGTCCTGAAGACGTCAGAAAAAAAAATTGAGACTGGAGACTCCTTCCATAATGTAGAATTCATACCAGGGACTATAGATTTTTCAGCTGTTCCAAAATATAATTATAAATTAATAAAATGTACTGTGTGTCTTTAATTCATAGAAATACAGCTAATTGTTGTTGACTTGCTGTAGTATTTGAGGAATAAAACACACCAAGACATTCTGTTATAGGAAAATAATCTATTTCGGTATGCAAACAGTATCTCAGCGCCATCATACCAACCTGTCATTGATTATTTTCCTATAACAGCACAACACATAGTGTTTTATTCCTAACTTCCACACACACACAGACACACCACACACACACACACACGCTGTAGTATAGTATATGTAGCGAGAAAGTACAGTGTATTTCAGTATATCAATTTGCCATATATATACGACAGATATTGATGGCATCACACACTGTTTTTACACAAGAACTTACGTAAAGTCTTGAGTGCTGCTGATACTCTGAGAGAGAAAAAGGAATGTGTGTGTTGTGATAGTGACATTATTGTTGCTGTGCATAAAAGCAGTCGTGAGATGATGACTCACTGCACCATGATTCACAACTTCAGAGTGGCTTTGCACTGCGGATGCCAGCAACATGTCAAACAACTGCTACAATCAAGCTGATCACCCTGATCAATCTGAGTACCAGGTTTCACACGAGAAGACTTCTTGTGTTTTAATGACTGAAAAATGTAATACACTAGATTATATTCCTGATGTTTGTATGCTTCTCCGGATCGTGATTAGAATTTGGTGTAGAATATTGGCTCTTAGCCCTGCACTGGCTTGCTGTCTCATCCGGGGTGAATTCTCCCACCTCACACCCACTGTTTTTCAGCTTTTCAGGATTTCAGCTTTCATTTCCTGATATTTATATCTAGAGGTGTTAAATAACTTAGAACATTTTGTTTGAACCCCCCCAACTTTTCAAGTCGTCAGAGATATCAGAACATGTGACTGACAGGTGTTTCTTGTTGCCCAAGTGTTCCTTGTTAGAGACAATGTTTAAACCGTTAATAGCTCTGAATGTCTACTCTTGGTTTGAGCCCTGAGTTTCACCTATGATGTCTGCATTTGTTGCTAAAAGGACAAACCAACATGAAGACCAGAGAGATGTCTATGGGAGAAAAGAAAGCAATTTTGAAGCTGAGAAAGGAGCGGAAATTGTGCAAGGGCCACTGCACAAACATTGGGCATAACCAACACATCAAATTGGAATGTCCTGAATGGGTCAGCCAAGGAAAACAACAGTCAGTGACATCATCAATAACCTCCACAGGGCAGGGATGGAGGTATCACAATCTATCGAAGAATATATAGTACATACCACAAGATGCAAACCATTCATAGACGGATGACCCCCAAAAGTTCTGGAACCAAGATTAACCTCTACCAAAGTGATGGAAAGGTCAAAGTGTGGAGAAAGAAAGGATCTGCTCATGATCCAAAGCATACAAGCTCATTGGTCAAGCATGGTGGAGGTAGTGTCATGGCTTGGGCTTGCATGGCTGCTTCTGGAACGGGCTCACTAAGCTTTACTGATGATGCCACTCATGTGCTCGTGTACCTTTAGTGTTTATCTTTTACACGGAAATGTGAGTGTAGGTCTATATATATATATAATATTATAATATTATAATATATTATATATACAATATATATATTTGTATTTTTTTAAAGTAATTTTATTTTCCTTCATTGCATTGTGCAATTTATGTATTTATTTATTCATTCTAAGTTTTTATCTGCCTGTCTGTCTATCCATCCTGTTTTTATAAAGTTTCTGTTCATTTATTTATTAATTTTATTATTATTATGTTTTTTTTTTAGAAAATGTGTGTATATTATAATAAGTAATGTGATGTATAAGTAATATAATGTGTATATATACATATACATTTTTTAACACGTTGAGTTCAGCACGCTCCTCTGCTGGACAGCGCCTTGGCGCGTGCCGACCTGAGGAAATTGACAGGTGAATTATCCACACAGAAATCAAGGAGGGAGCGCCTGCACTAGCCAATCAGATCACTTAGGGGGCGGGGCTTACACAGCCAACGGTGTGTGCTGCCGTTTTCAGTGCTTTAACTGAAGCGCTGCTCGGAGGAGGGCGGAGTGTGTTTGCGAGGATACCGAACCAAAAAAATTGAATTATTTCTATATTTTGTACCGAGCAGAAGACAGAAATCCGTTTCGACGCCCGCATGGATTGGATCTGTTTATCTGAATCGGAGGAAATCTGATCTAAAGAAAGCGACGAAGCGACAGGGTACTGTTGTAACATCACACAACATAACACAGCAGCGAGACAAATGTAACGGTGTGTTAAGGAAAAACAACAACAACAAACCAGCAAAGCAGGAAGCAGGAGTCAGGTGGGACTGCAGCCTCTACAGGTGCAGGAAGGAAGAGGATGCTGTGAGATCGGTGAGGCTCAGACGCTGAAGCTCGCGCAGGTTGAAGGATATGGCGGTGATCAGACTGTCGCTGCTGCTGCAGGTGGGCTTCGTTGTGGGCGCGCACTGCTCGGCTCTGGCACCGAGAACGGACGAGCATCATCAGCTTCATCATCAGCTTCATCAGCAGCAGCTTCAGCTCCAGCATCAGCATCAGCAGCTGCCGAGGGTCGTGGCTGCGTTTCTGCACACGGGCGACCCGTCCGCGCTCGAGCGCGCCAACTGCACCGGGAGGTACGAGCTGAGCGCGCTGCGGGCCGGGACGCGCGCGCACCCGCACCCCGCCGCCCGCCCCGCGCTGCACGCTCTCACACACGCCGCCAGCTTCCTGCGGGCGCTGCTGAGGGAACGGGAGCGGGAACGGAACCTGGTGCGCGACCTGGAGTGGTGCCGCGCGCTCGTGCGTAGCGTCGTGGACGGCGACGCCAGGATCTACCGCGCCGCCGTCGTGTTCGACGCCGCGTCCGCGTCCTCCTCCGCTGCCGCCGGCTCCGCGGCTCACCCGCCGCGCGTCTTCGTCCAGGCCACGCGCCGCGGCGGAGACGTCGTGCTGCAGGACCTGTCCGCGTCGGCGCGCGACTTCTTCCGAAACGAGACCGCCGACACCGAGTGGTACCACGCGCACAGACGCAAGACGCGACACGGCGAGGAGGGTCACGTGGATGAAAGCACGCACGTGAAGTGGTCGGCTCCGTTCCTGGAGTGCGAGGCCGGGAGTTTTGTCCCTCGGTGGCTCCTGAGCTTGTCGACAGGGTTTCACGGGCTGAAGCCGAACCTGACGCCTGACTTCAGGTGAGGAGTCACGTGATGTCATTGTGCGTTTGAATTCATTCCTGAACCACTGCGCATGCTCACAAATCTCCTAACACACCTGAGCCAGGTAGCTGATGAGTCCTCACTACCTTCTTGACATCTTGTCCTTTTAAAGGAAAACTCCACACTGAAACACATTAAACATGTTTATATTCAAACATCTGTGATGCGTTTAGTGATTCTGCTGCTAAATTGTTGGTTAGTGCTGTATTTCTCTTATTCCTGTGAGAAGTTAGGGGTTATGTGTTGCTCTGACGTCACGGGGGCGTTGTTATTGCTAGCACAGTTATTTAAAAGGAGAAAAAAATATCCACAACGGTCAGGTTTCTCTGTTAGCTCCTAAACACAAAAGAACAGCAGATTCTTTTCCCATGCACAGTTTTCCATGTCATATTAATGACAAATCAAGCATAGAAGTAGTGGAGACGCTGGACTCAAAGTCCCAGGATGCACTGCAGCTATACAACGCAGAGACGCAGCTCGGGCTAGTTAGCGATCCACGAGATGATGAGCGCGATGGTGTTGGTACGGGTATTAGCGTGAAAGTTGAAGCTTTGGAAGTTTTGTTTGAGCACAGTTTTGTGTGTGCAGACGTGGAGGTGAGAAACCTGGACAGACTAAAGGATTAAAGCGCCGCTGCATCACTGTCTTTAAGTAGTGATGGAGTGAGGGCTAAATCCCACTGCACCACTATCATCAGGTAGTCGAAAAGCATTGTGGGTAAAAAGATGTTTAAACTCAGAATTTCATCACAAAACGAATTTTTGGATGCCTTTGAAGATCATTAGATAATTATGAAGATTAATGTGCAAGTCATCCAGGGTGTTTTTTTCTCTTTCCCTTCTCCTGCCAGTGGCTTTGAGAAGAGAAATGACCAAACGGTGCTGCACTCTTTTCCTCCAGGACAGAAATTAGGGATCCCCGGTTTAGTCTGTTTGATAATTAGCAAAGCAATGTGACTCGACTTGAGGTTGAAGGAATTCGATTCTGCAAATCTTTACGTTTTCTGCTAAAGCCGAATACGTTCCTGCTAAACCTTGTGCTCCAGCTGGCCGCTCACATGCCGTATTGAGAGTTGTAATAAAAATGGAGCTGAGATCTCAGCAGGCTTCCAGGAACTGAGAGAGTACAAAAAAAGCAAAATAAAACCTGGATTATATTCCTTGTGAGATGAATTCCAGTGAGACGTGAACGCGTAGGCTGAAATGCTGTGATGTCTTCTTAACTGTGTATGTTGATACGCCTATCTGCTCATCCATCTTTCTGCTGTTTATCGGGTGGAGGATGTTTCTAAAAATAGCTGCAGATGTGCAGTTGAAGCAGCGTGAGGAACCCACCGGCACCGGCTAATTAATTCCTGCACGCATGACCTCATTGTGCACAGCGTTGTCTCGTGGAGATCATGCCGAATGCTCATTTGGTTCATGGAAAGCCAGGAAGACGTTTTCAGGGAATTCTGGCTCTGGGGTCACTACACAAACTGCTAGGTTTATAATAAAACGGTTCTGGTCATGACGCAGACGACCGAAAGTTTGACGTGGAAGTAAAGAGATGGTTCTGTAGCACAATTATCAGTAATATGATTCCAAACTGAGTGTCACTTTGAACACATTCTCACTGCTTTGTTTACTGCTGGTGTTTTAGATTTTAAATATTCACAGCAAATGCCGCTGTATGAATCAAAACAGATTTAAATTTCCTAAATGATTTGCACGTAGCATCTGTTCCCTGGTGGTCTAGCGGCTAAGGATCCTGCCGCGGCCCGGGTTCGATTTCCAGGCAGGGAACCAACCCAGCCACTGGGAATGCACTCTCAGTGCCGGTCCCAAGCCTGGATCAAATGGGAGGGTTGCATATGGAAGGGCATCCGGCGTAAAACCTGTGCCAAATCATACATGCGGGCCAATGATCCAGATGTGCCGACCCCTAACAGGAGCAGTCAAAACAACAACATTTGCACTTAGCATTTATTCAAAATGGAAAAAAAAATTCCTGAAAATGGAAATAGTTGTTCTACTCAAAACATAATCAATAATAATAATAATAATAATAATAATAATAATAATAGTAATAATAATAATAACGTTCTGATAACAAGATAAGCTATACTTTTGACAACACCACAAATGTCCTTTTAAATAGCAGGTTTAATCATTTTCTCTCAACTCAAAGAACATGAAAAAAGTAAAAACTACTAATACCACTTAAAAAAGTATTAGTAGTATTTACAGATGAACCATTCTTTAGCCTGAGAATCTCTTAACTCAATGCTAGTCTTTATTTAAGGGTCCAGAATTCAAGAATTCTCTCCCCAAGCCAGACTCAAAACAAGAGACACGCAATACAACATTGGCCAGTAATTTATTTTTGAAAGCAGAAATTTCCGGATTATTAACTGCCTAAAACAGTCTAACTGTAACTATAAATGGATAAAAAGTATGACCTGCTGCTTTTTAATAAATTTTAAAAAAAACTTTAACTGTTAGCAAATTGCTGGGCTTGAAGAGGAATAAAGCACTTCCAGACGTGTAGCTAGAGGAAAATAATCGAGTTCCGAGTGGTTTCGGTACCTCCGCTCCATAACACCTATGATTAATTTTCCCGTAACTGCACAACACAACAACGTTCCCTACATATATAACGTACACAACAGTGTTATCATGTGCACTAAAAAAAGTCTGTGTTTTAATTCAGGAAAGATGGTATGGACAGCTGTTTTCTAATTTGCAGGGAAGGTTTCATGTATCAAGCAAATCCAATCCCAGAATTCCAGTTAGCAATAATTCAATCTGTGATAACTGGTTCATAATAATAATAATAATAATAATAATAAAAACTAAAATAAAACACTAACCTAAAAGTTTGTGAAATGAAGAAATAGAAATATAAGTAACATTAGATGAGATATATAGTGCAGTTCTGGGTTGTATATTTCAACAAAAAAGAAAAAAACAGTGCTACACAGTTATCAGAGAAGGACAGGATGTTAAAATTCTAATCTCTAATGTGATGATTTGAAGGCTCTGGTGTGTGTGTTTCCGGGAACGTGGACTCGGCCTGATGGTTATAAGACAGAAAGTGTGGTAATGTTGTGCCAAATGTTCTTCGTCTTCGCTCTGTGTTCTCCACGGGGAGTAACCGTAACACACCGGCTAACAATGGAACAGTACGGCTGCTTCCTCCACACACACTAATTAATCCCACAGGTACAGGCGACTGTGGCGCAGGTTACAGTCTATCTGCATTACACGTCCTTAAAAACTAGCACTGGACTCCGGATACAAACATAAAGCTCACATTTGTGTATTAATCTGGGTCTTTTTTTTTTTTTTTTTTACATTATTATTATTTCATATATTGATTTTAAGATGTTTTCTTACAAAAATAATAATTTTCACTTATTTCTGTTTACACCGTAATTGTCATAACTGAAGAATAAAACACTTCAGGACACGCTATGATAGGAAAATAATCAATGACACGGTGGTGTGATGGACCGGAGTTACTGTCACCACCCCTTAGGTTGATTCCGTTCCTATAACAGCATGTCCTGAAGTGCTTCATTCCTCTTACACTACAGCAATTTACCAATCTTTGCAAAATTAATAAAAGATTAACCGACTTTTTTATGTGTTTATAGTTACGATTAATTGGTGTAGAACGCACTAAAATCAATCGTTCTCTCACCAGCCTCACTGTTTTTCCCCTTCTTGATGTTAATGAGACAAAAAAAAAAAAAAATCACAGCTTGTCATGTTACCGAGAAGCTGGAAAGCTTAAACTCGTCTGTCCTGAAGATCTCGGAAAAACTTAAAGTTACAGCTTTAAGTGTTGACACTGGAGACTCCTTCCATAAATGTTAAATAAACATCTCCTTACAGAAAATGAGAAACGAAATAGCACTTTTGCAGTTCAGGGCTTCTGTACATTTTGGACTATCTTGTAGCTTTAGTCAACTGAAAAAGTAACATTTTGCAACAAGCAGCAGAGCACATTAAACGTCCTCGAGCCTACTGTGTGTTGAGCTACAGTACGTTGTTCCATGCACCACCTGGTGGACATTGTGTGAAGCATAACAAATGAATAAAAATTCTAAAGAAGCGTGCCTGCAGGGTGCCGCGTGAAAACGTGTGAAAAAAAAAACGCACATTCTTAAAGGCCACATCTGTAGGGGAAATTAACACTTTTTAGTACTTATACTTATTTTATATTATGTATTGTTTTCAGATAGCCTTTACAAATGCCTTTGAACGTATTGAAATCATTCTCATGGCTGGATCAGGAAGCTGTCGCAAGGTTGCGATGGACATGCGATTACATGCACAACACCAGACATGTGAACACGAGTTCATCACGAGTGGGAGAGACGACTCTGTGTGTGTTTACAAAGAAATGCTAATCATGTAGAGGATGTTTTGTGAATAAAGTTACATTTTGCTAAAAAGTGTTAATCTCTCCTATGTGTGGAGACGTTTGGGACAATTATGCCCTCTTGTATACAATTTAAAGTGAAGACAACTACTTTATTTAAATTAGACTAATAGAAGGCAGCTGAACAAAAGCTCCATCGTAGTCTAGTTCGAATGTAAATGGCTACCACGTACGAGTTTACGAACTGCTAAAAGATGAACAGTTGCATTGAGCGTCATAGTTTTTCATGTAAAAGGAATACTCTTACTTAATTTCCAAGAAACAAAACTTACTTTTTACTCCTTACATTTTCATTTAGACTTTCAAAGTACTTGATATAAATCATCAGTGTAGAAAAAAACGATTACGAATCATACAAAATCAACTCCGGCTGTGACCTTCTCATGCTTCACAACATAGTTAGCGCTATAGCTATCTGTTTGTGTTTGAATAGTGATAATCCAGCAGACTGCAGTGTTGAACTCGAGGATGCGTGCTGGAGTAAACAAAGACTCGTATAAAATAAAGCCTTGCCTCCCTAGAAGGCATAAACACCATCTCATTGCAGGCATGTCTTGCTAATTTTGCTAACATTAACTGGTTATATTTTACTAAGTTAGCCTGTGTTCTATGCTAATGCCAGGTTAGACTAGCATCAGTTCCAGCAGCTAACATAATCAGCTAGGCAGCAAGTCAGATTCTAGCTAATGGTAAAAATTATAAACTCACAGAGATTGAATGATGTTTTCAGGCAAAGCAGTGTAGTCGTTAGAGAACAAAAATCTTCTTACAGGTTTGGATAAATAATAACAGTTACTTTTTACATGAAAACATGACTTTAACTTAATTTCATCAGTTAAAAACATTTACTTTTTAATACCTGAGTAGTTTAAAGAGTAGCAACATTTATGACTTTCACTTAAGTACATTTTTTGGCTTGGACACGTCCACTTTAAAGTATGATTTCAGCATATTATCTACTGTACACTTTCACGTAAGTATAAATTCTCAGTACTTTGTCCACCCCTGCTGGCAGTTAAGCACTATGTAATTTAAGTTTTAAACTCACTGCTCTCAATGTATAGTGTAGGATCGACTTCAGACCCAGACTTTTTCTCAACTGGTGCAGTTGTCTCTGGAAGTTGTTATGTGATAAAATGTATTCGACAAAATGTTAATCAACCTTCTATTAATCATGACCACCCTGAGTCTTGGTGATTGGGATTCACTTCATTCATTATTGAGCCACCATTTTGTTTTTGCTAGTCATACTAGTAGATTTATTGCAGATCTGTTTGATTTTGCCTCCTCATGCTGTAATGGTTAACCTCAGTGTTTAGGTCTGTATTTAGCTGGCTCTTTGTTAAATGATTCCACTATACCCCCTTTGGTAATGAGTTAATCCGAGCTCGGTGGTCGTAACGTCACAGCCTGGTTGTGTTGAAGACTTCCTTATTAACAAAGCTGTCCTTAATCTGCTGCGTCCAGCCCCGGCTCCGAGCTCCGAGCCTCCCTCCCAGATAACGCCGGTCAATACGCCGATGAATAAATAATGAAAGATGTACAACAGCGACCAGGGGCCATCTTCATTATGGCCTTCTAATGCAGTGCTTGACACCTTCACATTAATTTTTGCGAGTCTGAACATTCCAACGTTCCAAGCAGCTTATCCTGGCAGATAACCTGCAATGATATTTCACTCCTGAAACAGCCAGCGGCGACGGACGGTCGGTTGAAAAGTTAATTGCTTCCATTACAGTCGTTTTGCTATCTTGACAACTCCTATTATGCAGCGTTTTCTGAGACGATCGATGCCGTAGATCATCCTGTGCGATAACACTGCGGAGAGATGGAACCATAACACCTGTACAGGCAAAGCAATCAGAAAGACATAACGGGATGGTAAATGTCGGAAAGGAGGACAATATCTCTCTTTCTCTCTTTCGGTCTAACTCTGGAACAGGATCTCTCCAGCAAAACACACGTCAGGATAATAATAATAATAATAATAATAATAATAATGAAGCAAAACATTATGGTCCATTTAACATTTTACCTTTATTATTATTAAAGGTATTATTATTATTATTATTATGAACAATAATAATAATAATAATAATAATAATAACAAGGGTAAATTTATTCTGTTTAATAATTTACCCAAATTTAAGTATTTTAATGTAATTTAACAATAAAAACACCTTAATAACTAAATAATACATATTGTGATATTTTTTTATGCTAGCAAAATAATTACCCTTTAATTTAAGATTTGGTTATAAAATATTTACAAGTACGTAATATGCAGTTTACTAATTAAAGATTAATTATTCATTATTCATTAATGATCAAGTCATTAGTAATTAATGTACACAATTTGAATACATTGTGTGTAATGTACTAATCTTGAATTAGATGCTGCATTCAACTGTGATTTCATTTTTAATTTATTAATAATTGACCACCTTGACAAGCCGACCTTCAAATATTTGTTGAAAACAAACAAACAAACAAACAAACAAACAAAACATTAGTAAACTATGTATTACTTGCTTGTAAATGGTTCAGTAAATAACAGTGGCACCAAAAAAAAAAAGAGATAAGATTTCAATGCAAAGTTGTTTAATGTTGTAGAAGTGCTGATGATACTCACAACACTCTCAGCAAACATATTCTTGCATAATTTATCCTAGTAGTTATGTAACTGTGTCATATTGACCACCTCGATGTAGCTCTCTAAGTCTTTTCTATTTAAGAGTGAAATGGCCAGTCTTGGGAATGGTATTAATATAAAATGTATAAAGGTAATAAAAGTTCATTTATGAGGCAGCTGGGCCGTATTCCTACTCGCACAACTACTTGAGTTATTTCAGAAATTTCTAGCATGGCCTATTTGGTTCTTATATTTAGCTGAATTGGCCTTAGTGGGATATCTCAGAGAGAAAAACAATGAAAAAAGCTGGGTCAGATCTTGTGGGAGAACGCCGTAGGGCATCTAGGTATGAGAGTAAAAATGTTCATTCCTTACTGATTATTTTCAGTAGAGTTAGAGAACTGGAGATCGGCCCTCACTCAGCATTTTGTTCCAACCCCTGATCTGATCCGGCTAGTTGTGTCTACAGGGACCTCTTAGTGTTACTATCAGGGGCGTATGATTTGAACTGGAGCTAAATTCTGTACGAAAGCAGGACACTTACACTCACAGACGCTACACGAGACGAATTCAGTCCACTAGAGGCTCAGTTACGCTCTTGTACGTGTATACAAGATGGCTGCCGTACGTGTCCTGCTGTTGTTTGGAGCGTCGCTTGGGCACATCTTCAGAAATGAATGCGATGAGTCTGTGTGGTGTAAACAGCGGGGGCGATATAGCACCATGTAACACCGTGTCTACGACTGGCTAAATAAACTAGCACTGTGTCTCAAATCACATACTTATGTACTGTTCCAAACCATTATTGAGTACTAACTAATACTAGCTAGTTTTCCTTGAACAGTTAGCGTATAAATATTTAAAAACCTCTTATGTCTCAGGTCTGTTTTGTGTACCAGCCTTAGAGATTTTTTTGAATGTATGGTGAGGGTTTTGATTTGAGATGCAGTTCATGACAACAGTCATGACGACGGTGTAAAGTTTTAAAGAGAAATAAAGCTTGTCGGTGTATTTAACATCGCTGTGCATAAAAGCGCTAAACATTAAGGTTCGACTTGGAAAGCTGATGAACAGGGATGGTGTGGCTTCGATGTGCTATCTATTGGACATCGCTTTTAGTCCTCCACGTGTACATAAGATATGCAAGCGAGTCAGTTAACAATGCCGCTCGTGTTGCCACTGCTTCTGAACGTAAGTATAAGTTCTGATTAGCAGTTACCTGTGTTTGTGGATGCAGGTATACTGGACAGTGCTGAAGGAAAAGTGAAAAGTAGCAAAGTTGTTTTCGTTTTTAATGAAATTTTCAACTCCGAATTGCTGGATATCGAGAACGCGACGCATTATGTTCATATGAGAACCCTTTCTCGTTTGTTTTATATTATATATAAATATACTGTATATTGCTATATAGATATTAGATTTATTTATCTGCACCTGATCCGGAGTGTTCAGATGGCAAAAGTTGAAGGCTCTGGTTCTGAAGAAGACATTTTAAATACAAAATATCTCTCATGAGCACACAGATGCAGTCCTGTCTGACCTCGCTGGAGAAATTCAGTCTCCTGGGAGAAATCCATCCGCCTCCATATTAGCCAGATTTAGTATGACTACATCTCTCCGTCTGGACTGAATTTAAATCTGACGGTACAAAGTGTGTTTTAAAATGCAGCTCTCTCTGAGCAACACGAGAAGAAGAAACGATGTGATGCTGAAACCGTGTGCTGTCATTCCTCTGTTCAATCTCAGGACAGCAGAAATGAACTCATATTCAGTTATTCTGATAAAGAAATAATCTCAGGTCTGCTTTAACTCAGCTGGGACGCCGAGACGCTCGGCCTTAGCATGATCACTGCGTGGAGTTTAGCGGGTGGAGAGAGAGAGAGAGAGAGAGAGAGAGAGAGGCAGACGTAATGGAAATGCATTAAACTGACAGAGCTAATGCACCTCTGTCTCGGAGATGCCGAGATCGCTTCAGCTTCAGCTTCACTCATCAGAGCACACAGCCGGCCCGAGCGCCTTTACTGCCTCAGATACACTCCCATTTTACCTCCTGTCTTACAGCCACTATACACTTCCATCCTTTCTTCCATCCTTTCTTCTTTCCTTCTTTCTCTATTTCTTTTGTACTTTCTCTTCCTCTTGTTCTCTTGTTCTTGTCTCCCCTTTTTACCACCTGTCACCCAACCATTGTACCATTCTTTCTTTCTTTCTGTCTGTCCTTCCTTCCTTCCTTTCTTTCTTTCTTCCTTCCTTCCTTCTTTCTTTCCTTCCTTTCTTTCTTTTATTTTCTTTCACTCTCTCCCTCTTGTTCTCCTGTTGCTCAGCCATTATATGCTTCCTTCCTCTATCTGTCTGCCTGTCTCTCTCTTCTCTCTCTCTCTCTCTGTCTCTCTCGCTCTCTCCCAGCTCAGCCAGTCTGCGTTACCCGAGCTTATGGAGCATCGCTGTTGTTTTCCCCCTGTTCGTTTCCGCTGGCCGCTTTAATGATGCGCAGTTGACACAATGTGAAGTGCCTGATTGCTTTTCCAAACTTCTTCTTTGATGATGCTTTTGGCTTAACTGAGAGCCAGGATGAGGATGAACAAAAACATCATCAAAGCTCTTCTTTTATTATCCGGGACTTTTAATGAGAGCTGAGCTTACAGTATTTCTGGCACTGGAATATTGAGGTTTGCTGATATAGATACACTGACTTCAATATCAATACAAAATAATATTTCAAAATACATTGAGCTAAAGCGGAGAGGTAATCTGAATGGATACAGGACCAGAAATCCATTGGTGTGAAAACCCTGGGTCGGGTCAGGTTTGGCTTGTGATACTGAGATAGGACAGAGATTGTCTAAGCACACTGCTATCACACCTCTGTTATTCTGCATAACTTAGCAAGCCAGCAGTGGGTCGGTTTAGTGGAATGTCAGTGTTGGGTATCTTGCGATACTCAGAGCTCTGGTACTACCAAACATTAAAAATTTACTTTGTGTCATTAATAGTCTGATTATTAAATTATTATTATTATTATTATTATTATTATTATTTTAATTTTCGTGCCTGTTAGTCCTAGTAAAGGAGGCATGCTCTGTTTACCTGTCAGTCTCAGTGAAGGAGGTGTGGCCTCTGTGCATTCAGTCTCAATAACGGGAGCATGGTCTCTGTGCTTCAGTTCCACTGAAGAAGGTGTGACCAGTGTACCTGTCAGTTTCAGCAAAGGGGGTGTGGCCTAAGTATTTGTCAGTCTTATTGAAGAAGGCATGACCTATGTGCCGGTCAGTCTCAGTGAAGGGGGTGTGGCCTGTGTACTTTTCAGTCTCAGTGTAAGATGTGTGGCTTATGTACCTGTCAGTCTCAATGCAGGGGGTGTTGCCTATATACCTGTCAGTCTCAGTGAAGGGGGTGTGGCCTGTGTACCTGTCAGTCACAGTGAAGAAGACATGACCTGTGTGCATATCAGTCTCAGTGAAGAAGGCATGGCTTCTGTCAGCCTTAGTGAAGGAGGTGTGGCCTCTGTGCATGTCAGTCCCAGTAAAAGAGGTGTGGCCTCTGGGCTTCACAGTCCTAGTAAAAGAGGCGTGGCCTCTGTGTCTGGTCAATTTTCAATACAATCGAACTGCTCTGATTCACATTGCATCACATTGTATCCCATCTAAACAGATCTAACACACTCTACTTTGAAAATATCTTTTATACATCAAACTGTTGGTCACTTATTAAAAAACCCACCTGTCTGTGAGCACATGGGTGTCTCACTGCTATTCTGCTCCATCCCTCTAAACAAGATTACAGGATTATAAACCCAGAGGATAATCTGAGTTAGTAAAGCTGATGATCTCTCTCCAGCATTGATCCTGCATTATCTCTGTTATCTGATATATCACAGACATAATCGCTCAGATCCACAGCATATGTCTGATCTGTCACCTCCTGACCTCTGCTGCTGAGCCTGATAAGAGTCAGAGCCGGGGTTTTAGCCTCATCGCAGCAAAACAATGAACACCATAAAGCAATTTATGAAGTCTGTGGATATTTCACCATTGTCACTGTAGGAGAACGCTGGAGTCACTGGTCTGAAGCTTCCGAGGCCTCAGTGCCTGCTCTGAATGAATCTTGGGATGTGACTGTAGACCGTGTCTTTCTGCTAAGGTCACTTGAGGACATCCAGTATTTTGCCTGACTGGGCAGCCTTTATATTTCAAATCTCTGAAAAACATGTTTTCAGTTTTGGTCATAAATGACATTGACAGAATTATATCACGGATGCATTTCTGAAGCTCAGAATTGGTTTCCAAAATGTATTGCAGTAGTTCTTTTAGAAACACAATTAACCAGAGCTCTGGTGATAAATCACCATGTATCAGCCATGTTATGTTATGTTATGATCTCTTAAATATTTTTCGAACAAGAAAACATCACCCCATGTATTTTCAAGAGTAATAGCAACTAGTACTGTTTAATTCTGAATTCTGATTGGTGCAAATAAGTGGTTTATATTACTGTGTTTGTTCTAATGCATGATCCTTTCTGAAGTAAGAGCTTACACAGGATCTTTGTATAGCGCAAACATAGTTAAAAAAAACCCCGTATAATTGTTGATATGGTGAAGTTTTATGTGAAGAGATGTTTATTTAAAATGGAAGGAGTCTCCAGTGTCAGGGCTTTGTAACAGGCAAAGCTCTAACTTTAAGTTTCTCGGTAACAGAGTCAACTTTATTGTTGAGGAATGAAATATAGTTTCTCCAGGACATGGTGCTACATTTACCATGAAACAATGCAATCAGACAGTAGACTATACACAACACTATACAACCATTAAGAGCAGGGCAGTAGAGTCTAGACAGTAGACAGTGGATAAGTCACCATTGTACATATACAGTATGATTACAGTGCACAGCAATAGGGTTACGTATCTGTGGGTATAAAGTGAGCGAAGTGTCCCTCAGGTGTAAAGTGGCTGTGTGCAGCAGGCAGTGCGACAGATGACATGCTGCTTTTTTTGTCTTATGAAGTTCAACGCTGCGAAACAAAGAAAGGCTGGTGAGGGAACGACGGTTTATAGCCGTTATACATAAGTGCGAAGAGGAACCTGTTTCATTGCCGTCCCACACTGAAAGCTCAATCAAGAAGAAAATGTAAGTGTTGGCAAATTGCTGTGGTGTAAAAGGAATAAAACACTTCTGGATGTGTTGTTTTAGGAAAATAATCAATTTTGGGATTCATCACACCACCCTGTCATTAATTATTTCCCTGTAACAGCATGCCCCATCATGTTTTATTCTGTACTTCAATGACCCTTGACAACAGGAGTCCATGGCAGGGAGCCATATATCCTACCATGTACCTGCCATCTGTGCTTTGCCTGTCTGAAAAATCTCACAGAAGACATAAGGTAAAATAATAAACATCGCCCAGTCATACCGAAGATTTCTTTTTAATTTCTGCCAGGTGAAAGATGACAGTCCAATGTCACATCCAGCTAACTATATCCGTCAAACGTAATTGCAGCCATTTTTGCATGAAAGGCAGCAATGATTTTTCTCGCGTCTAGCCTAAATGATATGACTGCTACCAATCACGTGGCTATCTTGTGATTTGACGTCAGGTCTGGGTGACCTTGGACGATTCAGCGGCGCGGCCGTGGTTCGACGAGCGCAGGATCTAAAATTAGCTACGGACGCAGAACTTCAATTAAGGCGAGTGGGGGGGAACACACTGATGTCAATCCTACCTGCGTGTTCTTCACGTCGTAATGAATGAAACAAGTGTGGGAGAGGGAAAGACTGTGAGAGAGAGAGAGAGAGAGAGAGAAAGAGGAGAAAATGGAAAAGCAAGTAGAGAGATGGCTGAAAATGAAAAACACTAAAAGACACAAGAAAACACTGAGTCAGAAGAGGCTCCTTGTCTCACACAAAAACCATCTGCGCTTTCCCTGTCTCAGGCTTTTATTGTTGAAATGAATGATTTGAAATTTTTGTTCTGCCTTTTTTTCTTTTTGTGTTGGAGTTCTGATGGACTATTTTCGCTAACAGAAAAACTGGCTGTAAAATCATTTCAAATCAAAATGTGTTGTCGAATGGAGGATTTCTTTTGTAAGTAGCTGTGGAGTTAACAAATCAATGAAGAGCCATTTTTTTCAAGGTTTATTTTGTTATAACACAGTGCTGTTTAATTCTCTATTCCGATTGGTCGCCAGCTCTGAAAGTGGTTAGCATGTCTATGGTAACAACTTACACATGGACTTGTATGGGGGATGATACGCATAAACAAATTTAAACATAAACATGTGCAGTCCTTGATATTGTGAAGATTTCTGTAAGGAGATTTATGGAAGGAGTCTCCAGTGTCAGTCGCAGGTAAAGCTGAAAGTTTCTGTTTTTCCGACTTTAAGAGAGAAAAAACTTCCAGATAGAAGAAAAAAGAGACACTCTTGCTCCCCTGTCAATCATAGCGAAACTAGCCAATCATGGGCATCTCCGAGCTCACGTATGCAGAAGAGGGTGGATAGCGCTTTCCTCCAAGTGTGTTATGCTGCCCTGTGACACAGCTATAAACTATTGTCTATAGCTGCTATAACGCAAATGATAACAGGAACTAACTTGTTTTATGGACGTTTAACAACATTAATATAACTATAAGTGGATGAAAAGTATGATGTCATTCTTTTGTAAATAAATAATGGTAAAATTGAGCAGATTCCCGTGGAATAAGAGGGATAAAACATGTCAGGATGTGCTGTTATAGGAAACTTCATGGTTGTAACGGTAACTCCACTTCATCACACCGTGTTTGATTTCTTATATTTTAGTATGACAGCACATCCTGTCATGTTTTATTCCTCGTATTATGTCTGTCAGGCAGTCATTTTATATTAAACTCCAGACGTCTTGAGGATTAATACAAGCCCAAAACTCTCCTGCGTGAAGCACTACGCTCTCCTGCACTCATTTCCCACATGCTAAACACGGCTGCCGGAGTGTGGGCTTCCCCGCCGTCTCCTCACTCGCCCCCGGCATGGGTACCATATGCCCACTCTGGCTCGCTGGCAGGGAGGAGGCTCTCTGAGGGTAAAGGGAGAAATGGATGAATGAGTCCAAAATGAACCAAATGTTGGGTTTTTAAACATGGCGAGTCTGCAGGGCGCTTTCTCCACAGAGAGCGGATGGTGGCTCCGAATGATGCTGGACCACCTGAGTGCAAACGGAGGTCGTAACTATTATTACACTATTCAGTGCAGAGCACATTAATGGCTAACGGCTGTTTTTTGTGATGAACTTTAAAAAGAAAAAAAGTAAGAAAGTAAGAGTATGTAAAGTCTGTCTTTTTTCCCCCCTCTATTTTCTAACGTGTGCTTCCCCCGAGACATGATGAAAACTCACAGGACAGCGCTGTCCGCCATCTTCCTCATACATGAGCTCTCAGACACCCACGATTGGCTAGTGTCACTGTGCTTGAGAGGAAAGAGAGAGTATGCCATTCTTCCCAGCCAAGTTTGCTGTCTTGGACTCCTGGCCATGGACGGCTGTGGCTTTGCACCACTCGGGAGCCTGGAAAAGGCATTTTAAACATTCCCTTTTGCTTTCAATAACCGTCACTGCTTTCATATCACTTCGCATGAAGCGGAGAGGTGTGTATGAGACTGTTTTGTAATCTCACTCCCGCCCACCTCGAATAGAATTCCTCTGCAGGTATATTTTTTGGCGTTTAAAGCTAAATTAAATTGAAATATAATCCTTATGCTGTGACAGAGTGGATCATTCGTGACCAGCGCTGTGTGAAAGAGTGCTTTCTGAGCCGCGGGTTGCACATCACTATGCAGTCCCACTCAGCTATTTAAGAGTCAGATCAGCGGTGCATGCTGGCTCAAAGAGGCTAATCCTGACTCGTTTTTGGCTTCTACTGAAGCTGGAGATGAACATAGCTGAAAAACATCCCGGACACTGATGTACACACGCATCTTCTAGCCACAAGAGTTTGCTCGTTGAGCTATAAGGATGTCTCTGTTGATGGACACGAGCTTCCATGCTGCATGCTCTCAGTTCCAGTTTGAGCCGAGCCACCAGAGCGTCCACACGAGTGCATTGTAAGAATTGGTACATCCAATTACATCCTTATTTTGCACACTTATTGCACTTATTTATTTATTTTTCATCATTAACAGCACATCCTAGAGCAGCACGGAAGCCGAAAATATAAATGAGAGATATAAAAGAAGTCGGATCTTCCGTTATGTTGTGGTCTGTGCTGGAGGAATGTCTCTCAATTATGAATCCAATGATAATTTCGCACAATTAATTGCTGGAGACTTTAAGCAAAGAAATGAGATGACTGATACTTTGATATTTTTATACTATTAATGCCTAATAAAATGACTTGTTTAACACTGTTGACAGAGTTTAACACTGAAAAGGAGTAAAAATATTATATAAATATAATAAATGAAAATGTTATTAAAAAAAGATATTATAATCTCAATTATCATCTCAGAAAAAAAAAACATTGTCACATAATTTATAATGATTTTAATATTATGTCATCGTATCACCCAGTGATAAAGACATAATATTATTATATCATATACTGAGACGAGGTGTAAGTGGGGAGGAAAAGTTCCCGCTGCTGCTGCTTCTACCATCTGATTTATCTTATGAGCTAGCTCTTACACCCTTCACACATGAGAACAGATGCTCCGGAAGCAGGAACGCTTGAAAAGTGGGCGCCGCAGTGAGCCTCCAGCAGTGCGGTCAAAACCAAATAAACCGAAGCCCACACAGGGGACTTTGCACACGGCAGCCATTTGTAGTCGTTTCAGCCTGAAGTGCTGAAAAACAGCTGCTTTAAAGGCTCTTTCTTAACAGCCAGTACTGAAGGGAGCAACTTCCACAAGATTCTGTGCAGTGGTTGTATTCGAAATGAAAAAAAAAAACAAAAAAACGCTGATGGATTTGAGCTCAAATAAAAACGTAGGTTCAGTTAGATGTCATTTTAGCGAATATTTATCTCTTCCAGATGTTTAGCTAATGTTAGATAGCTAATAATTTAACAATCTGTTTATTACTAATTTCCTATACTGGTTCTTGTTTGCATAATTTTTTAATTGAAAGTGTGGTAGTATTAAAAGAAGATTAAAAAGTCATATTGTTGAACTATTTTTATTTTTATTTTATTTATTTATTTATTTATTTATTTCAGCATTATGAGATATTCGCTGGTTTCTTATTACTGGGTTTGTCCCCTTTTTGCTTTAATGACAGTGTGCACTCGAGCTCGCATGGACTCCACAAGCTTGTGCAAAACCTTATGATCCATTTTGGATCAAATCCATCGGAGTATCGTCTGATCACACGCTTCAGTAGAAGAGATTAGACATGAGGAAAAGCTGACCTTTTGTACAAAGCAGTTAACATGGTCAATATCCCACATTCGCTTACATTTAAATATTGACCTAGAAATAGTGCAGAATCTTGAACATTAAATATTCAAGATATTGATAATTTACTTTCTTTGTATTAAATATTTCAAAATTCTAAAACCATCAGTTTATTTCTAATTTTAAATGGAAAAAAAAAAAAAAAAATCCCAGATTTTCAATGTGGTCTCAGACCTTTGGACACCACTGTGGGTGTATGTGTGTGTGTGTGTGTGTGTGTGTGTATATATATATATATATGTATTTGTACCACAGCGCTGTCGAATGGATTCTGATTGGTTAGAAGGTGTTGATTATTTTTCTATAACAGCAGCTCTAACAATAGCGCAGCTGCAAATCACAGGTTTATATTAATGCGCTCGTTCTAATACGTTATCGTTTCTATAGTTATGTTTCATTCACAGGGACGTGTACAGTGGACCTGCCACATAAACAGATAACTTGTTATTTAATAAAGAACAATGTATAAACATTGATATGGTGAATGAGATGTTTAATTAACCTTTATGGAAGGAGTCTCCACTGTCAGCGCTTTGTAACAGCCACGGGAAAGGAGCTTCCGGTTTCTCTGTAACATGCACATGCTGTGTTTCTTTTTTTTTTTTTACATCAAGAGAAAGAAAACAGAGAAGGTGGTGAGGGAAAGACTGTTTATAGCCGCTGCAACATAAGCGATAACTAACATTTCGTAGATGTTCCAGAATATTAAATGTAACTACTGTTAACATGGGTTAAAAAAATTATGTTTTTTAATAAGTAAATAAGTAAAAAATGTAATCATTGGCAAATTGATAAAACACTTCAGGATGTGCTATTATAGGAAAATAACTCCAAGCTGGATAAATCAGTTTGTAAGGAATATTTGGCATCACTGTGTGTGTGTGTGTGCACTGTACAGTACAGAAATACACTGGACTCTATTAGACCATTCTGTAAATAGACACAGAAGGAAGGTAAGTAAGGGTAATGTAGTCGAAGAGCCCCTCAGATTTACTCTCTGCTCTATTCTGTACTTTAGAGAGCAGAAAGAAAGAGACTGGAAGTAAAGTGAGGTCAGAAAACCCTCAGGCAAGGCCACGCTCAAAGTTATTAATAAGAGCAGGTGCAGTGAGGTCTCTCTCTCTGCGTGTGTGTGAATGAACACACACTCCTTAAACCTCTCTCTGTGATCTAGCTTGTGTTTTTGAAGTGATTTCAAAAGTGATGTGTTTTTGTTTTTTTTTTTAGCAATTTGCCAGCGAGTACCACTTTTATTTGTAATTTTTATCCATTTTTAGGAACATCTGTGAAACAAGTCCTCACTTACTTTATAGTAGCTATAAAAAGTCATTCCCTTACCAGCCTCTTTTTTCTTTTTTTTGGGAAATGAATGAGAGAAAAAACACAGATTGACCACAAAAAAAAAAAAAAGTGTCAGAAAAGTTACAGCTTGAGCCCTGACTAGGGCTGGGTAATATGATATAGCGAAATGATCATATCACAATTCTCAAAGACATTTCTACGATACATGATTATGGTTTGCTAAGCAAAACATAAGCGTTGCATTTATAACATGCGACACTTTGTTTGATGATATGTATACTTAATGCCTAGAAAAAAAATTAACACTGGAAAGGAGGAAAAACAAATTCTGTAAAGTTAGGATTTTACAGTTTTAAAGAAATTTTCTAATCAGGTCACTTTGTAATTATCGGTAAAAAAAGAAAAAAAATATACAAATAGATATCATGATTTCTATGATATCTCAAAAAAGTGGCGTAAGTTATTCTACTTCTGACTGGTACACATGTTAAGCTGAGCTCAGTGCAGTGTGTTAGGTATATGATGTGCAGTGAAGCCGAGCTCAGTGCAGTGTGTTAGGTATATGA